>JAYXIM010046726.1:0-42380 GCA_037575425.1 Anastrepha fraterculus
AAGGAGGCTTGTGGGCGTAATATTCTACGCAATGAAGCAATAATTAAAGGTAATTTAGGCTGACTAATTTTTACCACGTGTCGGCCGTCTTTCCTCTTGCAAAAAATATTATTTATTTCAGAGCAAATTCTAAAGAAAAAGTATTAAAAAGCGTAGATATGAAAACTTGCTTTGCCGTGTCACAAAATATAGGCAAAAGTGGACGTTCAATTTACTCATGTCCCAAAAGACATATGTAATGAAATGAATAGACTGGGGATAATCGTGCGGCACTTCATTGAAACCAGGGAAAAAGTTTCAGTGCATAAATTTTAGGTAACGGATTTCGAGATCGGACCAGATCAGAAGCGAGCAAAACAAAAGGGCACTAGACAAATTCAGTGATGCTCTTCCGATGCCTATCGAAATTTTACGTTGCTGGAAGGAGACCGAAACGACCCTGCCTTTGGTTCTACGCAAACAGAGTAAATCCCTCTTTTTTATTTATTTATTTTTTTCTCAATTTTTTTTCGAGGCGAAAAAAGCGACTCACAGGAATAATCTTTTGCATTTATTTGAAGGCATAATTGAAGAGTAATAAACAATTTTTTAACATAAATAAAAAAAACAACGCGGTGGACATGTGAGGGATCTCTTACAGCTTGTCGTTGCGCGCTAGTAAAACGGCGTGTAAGATTGCGGTCGTAGTTATCACCTGAAACACAAAAGAAAAATATTGTCTTATTCAGAAGGTTTTCCCGCATATAATAGACTACTCTTGTACAAAAATATGAAAAAATTAGCACACAATTAATTATTGAAAAAAAAGGCTCTTTTTTCGCTATTGTTTTCAAAAAAGGTGTTAAATAACATTAAAAATTATTATTTTTTTTTTGTATTTTGTTAGTTAATTAGTTGCGCATTTTAATTACCTTTATATAGATTATCGGCTTAAAACGATAACTTTCGTCGTTTTTTTTAATCTTACACGCCATTTTCAAAAACATGGTTTTGAGAAAACGTGTTCAAAGTTTTCAGAAGGTAGAAGCCGACTGATAAGAAACCCCCTTAAACGAATTTTGATTTAGATAGTATATTGATTGCCGTATCTTTCAGCTGGAAAAGTATTTGGCCCAGCTTAAGAAGCGACTAGTGAAGCTGGATAAATTGAAATCCAACGTTAGTCAAATACTTTCTGAGGGGCAGATTAAAAAGTTAGAAGACCTAATAAAAACCATCCATTAGGCTTGGTATGATATGGCACAGGATATATAAAAAATTCGTGTATGGATTAGCACAGGTCTACTGAAAGTGGGAAACATTCATTCTGTCAAAAAAGTATCCGGAATTGTTCAATAGAACGCAAAATAATTGTTTAATCATCAAAACTTATTTTGCCGCCTTAGCTTTGTCCAACATTTTCAAAGATTCAGCACACAAAATCCCATTCAAAACACAAAATTTCAGAAAAATTCTTTGCTTAATATTTTTATCCATAGTGAAAATCGCAGATCACATTTGCGGATTGCTGATCTAATTAAATGCCAAAAACAAGCTAATTGACAGATCACGCTCAGAATATGCCACACTATGGAGACAACAGTTTTACTAACATGCAGCAAAACAAAAAATTTTGATATACGTGTAGCGCGCGCTTTTTAAATAAACAATTTCCGATATTTTTTGACAGAATGTATCTTGTGGAGAACTTATACATAGGTGTTAACATATATACCATATATTTTGTGAAATATACCGAAAGTTAGCACAATTTCCGCCAAATCGATTGGCTCATTTGAAAAACATAATTTGTTTTAGATTTTTCATACATTAATTCTCACGCCCAAAGTCTTTACTTTTAAGAGCTAAAACCTGACAAACTTATATTGATGGCAATTTCCAAAAAAAAAAAAAACAACAATACATCAACCCAGAATTCATCCCATGATTTTCCTTTCAACCAGGTAAAGCTGTATTCCTGAAAGTTTTTGTTCCTTACTGTATGTATTATACATACATACGTGTTGATACATAAAAGTATGTATGTATGTGTACTTATGTGAAAATTTAAATTGCAATATACGCACATAAGCCTTTTCAAATTGCCACATGGCTCAGCGAGTGGCAAAATTTATTGCGATTTTAACATTTCTCTAAATATACAGTCGCAGTCACACTTATGCACACTTTCAAATGCATATATGTATAGGCGTAGAGTTGTGCGTATCCCTGGAGCTTTCATATAAATTTTTTAATAAATTTTATTTCACGCTTAGCAAATAAACGTCAAAGCAAAGCCTTTACACCCACGCTGCAACACGCATGCAAGTACGTACAAGTACAAACATATGCGCCTACATATGTGTACTTGCCTGCATTCATGCGCATCATCAACAGAACGGATTTGTCGTTTTTTGGTGAAAACTTGCCATAGGCGGCATGTTGCACAAATCAGTATGCACACACTCACTCATATGTATGTTTGTGGGACTATGTCTGTTTGCCTGCTTTTAAAATGAGGTCGCACAGCAATAATTTCTTTTTGTGTGTTTTGCTGCATTTTCGTGGTGAGGATATTAAAAAGCGGATGTTGCAAAGCACATGAAAACTATTTGCGGAATTTTAATTTTGTTTGTTTGACATCAAAATGGCAATGCCAGAGGCAGCTATGTAGGGATCTATGTATGTATGTGTAACAATAATAATTATCACATGCACAATAACTAGAGAATACACAAACAGCCAAGCGATGAAATGTCGGTATGCCACCTCACTCTGTACGGCTGGCAATCATCAAACACGAAATAAAGCACAATTAAAAACTAGAAAATTGAAAAAGAGGCAAAACGGAAAATTATGAAAATTTTTTCCAAATATTTAGCTTGTTTAAAAGCCAAAAAAATCAACAAAAAATGTCGAAAAAACAATGCGCATATTTGCTTTGTACATTTAAATTCATCCTATTCGCTTGTTTTTCGCCCCATGCGCAACTTGTGTGGAAAAGCAGAAATTGCATGATCAAATTTTTTTCATCTTTTTTGATTTTATTTTTTTGCGTTTTTTGTTATTTAACGGAATCTACTTTGTATTTGCACACGCGTATCACGGTTACAAAGGTACACAAATGTGCGCGTATTTTGCAGGAGAGTAATTTTACGCATACACCATTGATCACAATAATAGCAGCGCTTAAACTTCAAAGCGCACATTGGAAAAGTTTTTGAGAAAGCAGCACGGGGAAATACGGCGCTATGTCCAATAAAGGCTAACATAGGCGGGTCTAGTCAGAACAGAAGGCTAGTACTGGCAAAAGTTACCCACTCCATTGTGATGTACTGGGTTGCCCATATTCGACGGACGCATTTGTTTTATTCAATCAAAGAAAAACACAATTTTTTTGATGTTGACGATAATAGTCATTTTATTTGGTTCAAGTAGATTTGCTGACATCACTTTTTGAATACGAAATCTCTCAACTGACCGCCTTGAGCCTGTACGGCGTATTGTGCCCGTTTTGCAGCATTTTCTATAGTTTTAGCTGAAATTTCGGCTATTTCCTTACGGTTGTTCTTGATCTCTTCTATGGTCTTTGGCTTATTATTATAAACCTTTGATTTTAAATATCCCCACAAGAAGAAGTCAGGTGGCGTTAAATCGGGCGAGCGCGATGGCCAGTCAAAATCGCAATTTTTCGACATCAATCGACGAGGAAACAATTTCTTCAAAAAATCGATTGTGGTGCGAGCTGTGTGTGGTGGGGCGCCATCTTGTTGAAACCAGAACTGCCTCATACGCTTTCGACGAATAATTGGCATCACAAAAGTGGTTATGATATCGCGATAACGCTCCTCATTGACGGTAACAGCTTGACCGTCTTCATTTTCGAAGAAAAACGGCCCAATAATCGTTTTCGCACTAACGCCGCACCAAACAGTGACTTTTTCGTCGTAAAGAGGTAGATACCTCCTGAATTTCGTGAGGATTTTCAGTGGCGTAAATACGGCAATTTTGCTTGTTTACCGTCCCATTCAATAAGAAATTAGCCTCATCGGACATGATGATTTTGCTCCAAAATTGCTCGTCATCTTCAGCCATTTCGATGACTCTTTGTCATTCTAATCGATGAGGCTTGTCCGCAGGCAATAATCTTTGCGCCAATTGAATCTTATATGGGAATAAATGCAAATCAATGCGGATAATTCGTTGTAAAGTGGTCCGAGCAATGCCCAACTGCTGAGAACGGCGATTTTGGGATGTCATTGGCGACGTCTCAACACTGGCCCGTACAAGAGCAATATTCTCATCCGATCGCCTTGGTCGGTTTTGATTTCGCCTCTTTGGATTAGAAAGAGTATCAGTGAAAAACTTTCGCACAAACGTTTACTGGTGTTCTTAGAAGGCGCACTTTTCACATTATTTAATTTTTTATACGCACCTTGAGTTTTAACAATTGACTTCTTTTGTTGAATGTAAGTTTCAACAATTTGGGAGCGCTCGCTGGCGTGTGCTGTTCCATGGTAAAAATCTGCTTGGACTGACGCTTCCAACGCGGTATGTCATTCAGCAATCTGACGTCTCTCTCAAAAGATACAGGGTTGCCAGATGGGTCCGTCGAATATGGGCAACCCTGTATGCTGCACCTGTGTGAGGGCAAGCATTACGAAACATACGCCAAGATTACAAAATCTCTGTTTCGACTGAGCGCTATTAGAGTCGCAAGCGCATTTCGCATTGTATCCCATGAAGCTATCGGGGTAATTGCTGGTATAATGGCCCCAGATATACTGGCTCTGGAAAGTAAGAGGATATATGACAAAAGCCGAAGTCTAGGCAGGTCGTTAACAGCTGAGGAACGCAAATAAATAAGATGCGAGAGTCTATCTAAATGGCGAAGACGTTGGGATGAACACATCGACTCATTAGAAATGTGCAGGCATGGGTCGACAGAAATCATAGTAATGTCGACTTTTATGTGACGCAGTTTCTGACAGGACATAGTTTTTCAGAGAATATCTGCACAAGTATGGCCATGATGATGGAGTTATACGTTGTTCATTTTTTGCCAAGGCCAATGAAAATGCAGATCATATCGCACCCTAAATACAAAAGGGTCACAACTCAAAATGTACCTTCTACTCAAATATGAACGAGACGTTATCAATAAAACGGTCCGCGGATGACATATGGCAAAAATAAATTTTTTGTTTTTTGGTGGCACTGTTATAAGCTTACATGGCAAATTTCAGCGTGATATGTCACATAGTTTGTTTTCTGTGCTACTGTAAACAAGTCAAGATCGAGTGTGGAAAATTTTGAGTTGTGACCCTTTTGTATTTAGGGTGTGATATATTCCTTTACTGCCAAAGATAGATAGATGGAAAGCCAAATATCAGTGACAATAACACCACACAATGTTGTTTCACACAAGCTACAATCTAAAGAAGTATGGAATTGTATTAAAAAGTTGTCAGCGTCCATACTCAATGATTTGAGAGAAATGGAGCGAAGGCGAAAAAGCGAAAGCATAGTACTAAATAGTTGAAGTACTGTAGTCTATAGTATACACTTTTCCTTACGCGATGTATAGTAGCTAACGGTTGTGATTTAATTGGATGCCCGTAAGCTGACAATACCGGACATAGAAACTTACCTTTCTATTGTATGGACAGAGACATGGTGGGGGAGTACTATTATGACATTGGTGACTCTCTCATCAAATGACCTAAGCAGTGGGTGGTAACAAGCATATGCTATTTTCGACGTATTGCATCAGGACAATAACGGATGTTGAGTTTAGTGCTCAAACCGTCTCTCGAAGAATACTTAACGGTTGTACCGGGGTATCGGTGCTTTGACGGTAGGAGGTTTAGTTCGGGTTAAAGTCCCACACTGACGGAGTTAGGCTTTCGATGCTTTCGCCTCGTAAAAAAGCAACAATAATAACAGCGAAACATATTGCAAAGTTTTAACTTTTCATATATTTTTTATTTAGTTTTTTTTCTCATTCATTTTTTAAAATTTGGTTTATACTACATACTACAATATAAAAACCATTAACTTAAACTCTCAAAAAAAAATTTTAAGAAGTTAATATTTCTTAAAAATTTCAAACTTCTTAATCCGTATTTTCGGAAAAATTTAGTATGTAGGTTCATACCACATTCAATTTTGGTGTTAGAATTCGTATTTAAAGCGGCTCAAAAATCGCTACGAATTGCGATGATTTTTTTTGGTTCCTCTATATAAAAAAATTCTAGCGTTTTGAGCTACTTCAAACTAACACTTTATTATACCAAAATTCAATGTGCAGGAAAACCGCGTACTCAAATTGTTTCTCGAAATTTTCACTAAAAAACTTGAAATTTCGATAAAAATTTGATGATTTTTGAAACTTGTGCAAAATACAAGACTTTGAGTTATATGGTTTTTGTTGTAGTATAAACTATATTTTTATAAAAAATTCAAACAAAAATAATTAAATAAAAAGTATATTTATGCGCACTGCTATTATTGTGAACACAAGTGTACATACATACCCACACACACACTCATATGTATGTATGCGTTTCCTCTCAGTTTGTGCTACATACTTTGAAAAAAGCCAAATGAGGCAGGATTGCGCAAATATTAATTTTTTCTGCCGCTTAAACGTGTATTTTTAATTAAATTCCCTTAATGCTTTAATGATAATGAAATTTGTTGCAGTTAAAAAAAATGAAAAGAAAAATACTTTTAAATAAACTCATTAAGTTTTGTGTGCAATACTACATAGGTGTATGCATGCATGTATGGATGTATGTGTCTGTCATGTTTATGTTAAACTCAGGGGCGTGGAAAATATGTTTGCCAACAAAGTGTTTTACAAAATTAAAAAGTAACCACCGTTAAATGCGTAAATGAATTATGTAAAACAAAAAGTGTTTTCAGCAATTTTTTTTTAACCTTTTTAATTTATTTATTCTTAACTTATATATATGTACTTACTTCCAAAGGGTCATTCAATGGGTGCCTTGACAGAGGAATGCTGAGTAAAGCTAAAGCTGTCAATTGGCATTGGCAGAACCACTTATTTAGTTTTGAAATTTACTCATGAAACGCTGCCCTAATCAATAATGCCTTAAAATTGTTCGAATTTATTATCAAATGCTCAGGAAGACAATCAGCATCGGTTATGAGGAAACGAGCAACATTTCTGATCTTGAAACAACAAAAGGGGATATTGTACCTATCCACAATTTAGGGATATTGTCAACATGCACGACACTATTACATATACATAGGTAAGACATATGACTTTGACGCGTTCAGACATAAAGAGTTTTCATTAGCCCATACAGAAATAGCAGACAAATCACTGTTTATTTTGAAACATAAATCTTCAACGAGACCAATACGACTGGACAAGTACAATTGTATATCATCAGCACACGCATGGACATTCACATACTGACAAACGTTAAAAACATCATTGACAAAAAGACTGAATAAAAGCGGACCAAGGATAGACCCTTGCGGAACACCAGTGTGTACGTATCTAGACTGAGATGTTGATTTACTGGTCTTGACCTTCTGCGTTCTGTCTCCAAGGTAGCTGGCCATGAGCTTCACCGCACTGTCTTTGAAGCCGCAATAGTGTTTAAGCTTCAAACATAATAATATGTGATTCACTGAGTCAAATGCTTTAGAAAAGTCAAGTAAGCAAAGTAGAGTCAAGTCTCCGTTGTCAAAACTAATTCTAATGCCGTCCAGTATTTTAACCATTGCAGTCGAGCAACTGTGACTTTGTTTGAAGCCAGATTGTAGTGGAGAGAGTAGACGATTGTTCTGTACAAATGATGAAATTTGCGTGGCCATCAAGTTTTCGCAAACTTTGGAAAATGTGGGCAGTATGCTGATAGGTCTATAGTCACCAGCATAAATAGCATTTGCCTTTTTCGCGACTGGGAAAACTATAGCCTTTTTCCATACTGCTGGGAAACATGAGCTAGTCAAGCAATGGTTTATTATATGGGTAAGGGGTCCTATTATATATTGGATGACTATACGGACGAATTTTAGCGAAATACCATCTTCGCCTATTGCATTAGACTTTATTTTGGATAAAGCTTTCAGGACATCTACTTCACAAACTGTCATAAATTCAAATTGTTCTTTTAAAGTAGCACAGGGTGAGGACTCTTTTAAAGTAAGAGCACAATTTGTTTTCTTACCAACACTAATGTCACATTCGGGACTTTCCTGGCCATGAATTTTAAATTTTTTTAGGTTGCGCCACAGTTCTCTTGCTGGAAGTAACGGATCAAATTGTGAGTAACTGTACCAATTGGCAGTAAAAAACGCAAATATGTCGTGGTGAAACGTTAAAAAAATTGATTTTTATAGCGGAATATACCTCCTGTTTTGTGATGTTCATACCGATATCACAGAGAAAGTATAAGTATTTAAAACTATTTACTAAAAATATAGTCCCTCGAAAACTTAAAGCCGAAATTAAATTGATGATTACTACATAAAATTTTTAGTTTCACAAACATTAATCATTTTTATAAAAGTATGAGATCGCTCGGTTTAGTGCGTTTGAGTCTTCGTACTAATGCGTCGGTTTTCATTAAATTATTTGCTTCTTCATTGATGTGGTTTATTAATTTTTCTCTATGAGTCACTGCAATTTATACAATTTCAGTGTTGACGGAGTTTATTTTAAGGTCGCACTCAATGTCGAAACTTTTGCAGTACAACGGTGCCTCGGCAATGCACCTAAGGACCTTATTTTGGAACTGTTGGATTTGGTTTTTCGTACTTTGACTGGCGCAACCCCATAGCTGCGCACCATAACTCCATACTGGTCTTAGTATAAGCTGTAGATTAACAATTTGTTTTCTGTAGTTGGAGCTGATCTACTCCCCATGAGCCATTGCATATTTTTGATTTTGTTGTCCAATTCTTCCCTTTTTTTTAACATGTTCTTTCCATTCCGAAGTTTACAATCAAGTTAGGTACTTCGCAGAGTATGAGTATGGCATCTGTTGATCATCTATGTATACAGGCATATGTTGTATTTTAGTGTTTGTGCAAACTAAGTGTGCAAATTTTGTTTGGTTTCGTTTAATTTTCCATGTATGTATTAGGAGACCTTATATAAAGTGGTATGTAATGTGGCTGTCGATTCGCTTTCAATTTAACCAACTGCAATCAGCGCCGTGCAAACGTTTCTATGACGTAATTAAGATCAGACGGTAGGTCATGTGTGAAGATAAGGTAGAGTAGAGGCCCAAGAATATTGCCTTGAGGTGCTCCTGCCTTTATGTTTTAAACTAGCGATCTGATAAGTACGCCTTCAAGATTTCATAGTATTGTTTGGGAAGTATTAATTTTAGTTTAACAAGCAAACCTGTGTGGCAAACTTTATCGAATGCCTTTGCCACATGGAGGAATACGCCAGAACATACTTTTTTGTTTCGAGTGCTTTTTCTATTTCGTGCGTGATCCTCGGGTCGATTGTAGGATCTTTACTGCGAAAACCGAACCGATGGGTTGGAATTATTTTTGTTTTCATTCTATTATTTTATTGAGCCGCTTAATCAACAGCTATTCAAATGCTTTGAGAGTACAAGTAGAAGTGATGTGGGTCTATGCGCTGAAACCTCGTATCCAAGTTTGCCTGGTTTTTGCAGAATTCGCAGATTTCTAGAAAATTGGAACGTGATGAAACTTAAAAGATGCATTTAATATGTTAGTGAGAATTCGGATGCTTTTAGGTGGAAGCTGCTTGAGTATTTCTGCAGTAATTAAATCGAAGCCAGGGGACTTTTTATTTTTTAGCATTTTAATTTCTCTTTTTAGTTCGGCACTTGTAACTCGTGGAGCTTCTTCGAATTCTTGCAACACGGAGGGACACAGGCTTTTACTAGTTGCTTCCTAAAGGTGTGAAAACATCAGCTGCATATAATTCTGCTTTCTGGGAATTGTTCTTAGTCCATTGTCCTTCTTTTATCTTGAGAGGAGGACAGTGAATTTGTGGCCTTTTTAAGTATTTAGGGCATAAGGAGTAATCCACACGAGGATCGCTGGATAATGAAATTTGAATAGGTCGAGCCAAGGAGCACCAAGAAATTTAGTGGCTCCTAACACACTCACGCTAAAAAACCTATTGTATTTAGAACTATGGAAAGAGTTTAGATAGTCAAGGAGGAAAGGAGAAAAATATCAGAGAAAGAGATAAGAAAGAATAAAGACAGAAACAAAGGTAGTTAGTCCTGTGAGAATTTTTCAGATTCTTTGGCAAATCTGTAAATATTCTCTAGTTTTAAAGAACGAATATTACTCAACCCATGCTATCAGAGAGCATGGTTTGATTAACTCCATGCCGTTCGGCAGAGGAACATATTGAGCCAAAAGTGGCAATGAATGCAAGTGACGAAAAAAATTATCATTTTTAAATTTCTTTATTTTCCGATTAAGGTCATTGGCCATTTTGTTTAGCCTAGTTTTTTCTAGTGGAACTCGAGTTCACGTCGTTCACGTTTTTTTTTTGTCTATACTAATATTATAAAGAGGAAAACTTTGTTTGTTTGTTTGTAACGAATAGGCTCAAAAACTACTGGACCGATTTTAAAAATTCTTTCGCCATTCGAAAACTACATTATCCAAGAGTAACATGGATTACATTTTATTTTGGAAAAAAATAGGGTTCCGTAAGATATTTGAATTTTTCGGACACAAACTGAAAAAAAACTTATATATAAAATAAAGTCAACTTTTTGTGTGTGCTCGCTAACCGGACGTGTCAGCACCGAATTAAACCAAACTTACACACATTGTTAAGAAGGTATTGAAGATGGTTTCCGTATAGTTTGGATACCTATTGGTGGATAGGGCTCGAGATATAGGTCAAAACGTGGACCCGGGTAACCTTCGGATGTGTATGTACAATATGGGTATCAAATGGAAGCTGTTGGTGAATGCTTTAGTTCAGAGTATTTTTCATGCCGCTCCGTGACTAGGGTCTCGAGATAGAGACCAAAACGTGGAGCCTAGAATGTGTTTGTACAATATGGATATCAAATTGAAGCTGTTGGTGAATGCTTTAGTACAGAGTATTTTTCATGCCGCTCCGTGACTGGGGTCTCGAGTTATAGGTCAAAACGTGGACCCGGGTAGCCTTTGGTTGAGTATGTACAATATGGGTATCAAATAAAAGCTGTTGATAAGTGCTTTAATACGGGGTAATTTTTATACCTATTGGGAATATATGCCAAAACGTGGACGCGCCGTGTCTTTGCACCGAATTAAACCAAACTTACACACATTGTTAAGGAGGTATTGAAGATGGTTTCCGTATAGTTTGGATACCTATTGGTAGATAGGGTCTCGAGGTATAGGTCAAAAAGTGGACCCGGGTAACCTTCGGATGTGCATGTACAATATGGGTATCAAATGGAAGCTGTTGGTGAATGCTTTAGTTCAGAGTATTTTTCATGCCGCTCCGTGACTGGGGTCTCGAGATATAGGTCAAAACGTGGACCCGGGTAACCTTTGGTTGTGTATGTACAATATGGGTATCAAATGAAAGCTGTTGATAAGTGCTTTAATACGGGGTAATTTTCATACTTATTGATGACTAGGGTCTCGAAATATATGCGAAAACGTGGCCCCGTCGTGTCTTTGCACCGAATTAAACCAAACTTACGCACATTGTTAAGTAAGTATTGAAAATGGGTTTCGTGAAGTTTGGTTGTAATTCGGAGCACTGGCAACGGGTACAGCGTTCTTTTGAACCAGCCATAATGTCGCTTACTTTTTTAACGTTTGGGGCGGAACTGAACTGTCAAATTGACAGTGTGAGTTACAATGTGTCAATATTTCTTTCTGATTTGGATGCCATAAGGAAAAAACGTAAGTGCAACATGTAAAAATTGTTTGTGAATTTTTTTGGAGTGGATTTTGGAACAGTGAATAATTTCTTACGAAATTTGAGAATTTAATGTGAAATCCGAATGAAATTATGTGTTCGTGGAAAAAAAAGTTTTTTTCGTTTTTTTTTTTGAAAAATATAAATGGATAATGGTTAAAAAAGCTCCAATGCTTAATAAAACATATAAATTGAAACGAAAAATTCGTGGATGATCAGGAAAAAAGACGATTGTTTCTTAGTTATTCATATGCGTTGATTTGAAATTTAAAAACAATCTTCTATTTTCCTGATTTTCAATTTATATTTTATATTTACTCAAAAACAAATAGAAAAACAAAAAATATTGTTTATGCCAAAGCGCTTGAATAAAGAATAAAGAAATAAATAATATGAAAACCATATATTTTCTGTTCTAAACCATATCTATTCTATTTTAGTGTGCCCAGCGAAGGGGGCCAGGTTTGCTAGTAGATTATAAAAAAGTGAATTTTCTTCACATCGTGTAATATTTGAAAAATGTGTTTAATGGTGCAATTGCATCATAAGAGAAAAAAAATTAATTCTTTCACATATTGTTTACTGTGATTTGGTCACAAACAATAAATCGAATGGCATCATTTGCTTGTTAAAAAAATTTACAGCTGTCGCATCGCGCTTAAGTTATGAAAAAATTACTCTGCTCTATATATCCGCTTTGTTTGTGATAAATTAAATATGAATTTATTATTTCTGAATCATTTGACCAGTAGGGAGATCATAAATAGTGCATTGCTTTTGAAATAAATGTCATGCTTTTGCAAGAAGTTATCGTTCTATTTTAAGATTATTTGCTTATGGATTATAAAAGTAAAAATTTTTAAGACAATACTGGATTACGGACTGGGCAACTAAGTTCAAATGCATGAATAAATTGAAATATAACTAAGTAGCATAAAGACCAAAATTGTACGCATAACTCAAAGAAAGCTCTCTCATTCGCGTAAACCATACAGCCGTAGCAATAAGATCAGTAATCCTCTCAATGTCAATGGGTTGTGTATGTCACACAAAGTTACTGACTGACCTTAGTTGCTTATTGCTGGGTAAATTTGACAGCAAATTATTCTTGTTTCTGTGAAAAACATAACTCGTTATAAGATTTATGAGTCAACAGCGCGTACAATATGGGTAATAAGAAAAACCAAGCCTTTCAAGAGCAATTTTCAGTAACTGACAAATTTCATTGATAATTTGATTTGCGACTTCACATCTGACCGCTGACCTCAAATCTGAGTCTGGAATAGCATTAAAACGTTTTCATTGGGGATAAGTAAAAACGCGTTAGCTATCAACTTTTTTGTGGAAAATATACCCAGAATGCTTAATATCTTCCCATCTATGTCTAAATGGCGCAAACATTTGAATATTATTCGGAACTCTTTCTCTAGCTCTAGTATGCATCCAACCAATCGCACTTGTATCTTTACTCATTTTTCCTTTGAATATCTTCTCAACATCTAACATTATTTGTGAACCACTTCACTGTTTTTACCAACAATATTCGGTGAGCCTTACTCCAATTGGACGATTTACGTTTGTCATATTGGATCAACCACAGTAATACCAAACACAAATTCGAGTTCAGTGATAACTGAAACTCCTTGGCACCAATTATCGTTGCAACCGATTCCATTTCAGTGGTATCTGCCCGCTATCTCAGGTTTGAGCTTACCGACGCTATAGACTTCAGTAATCGGGGTATAAAAAAAAATTTGTCACTTAAAAAAAGTTGCCCCTGAAAGCGTTAATTGTAAGTTACAGCCTATCGCATTCGCTTTCTTCGATTGTTATCTACCTTCCTTGCCACACCATTAAGCCCTCACTGCAATAAATACCTTCTTGCTATTAATTTCACGCAACTTTTTCACTTTATCATGAGCTGACTTTCACATGCAATTAAAAAGTGTTTAAATGCTCATACGCCCTGTCGTACTCAACGATAGTACACATGCTCACACTATATATAAAGCGCACAGACATGCAAATTAAGCAGCATTGGCAACTTATTCTTCATTCTTCTGCTTTTCTCATTAATTATTTTCCACATTGTTTTATTTCGCATTCCGTGGCCTTTGCAGCCAGTAGTTAAACTTAAATACATAGTGTACATGAGGACATATACTTGTATTTATGTGTTGGTGGTTGGTTAGCTCTTACTGACAACTTCTTTCATTTTGTCATCTCATAGCCTCAGCTGTCATTTTCTTACTTATCAACCAGGTGCTCATTTTTCAATTTGTTGTTGTTGCACTAGTGATGTTATTAATTATAAATGACGTTTATTTCACGCATCAACAACAACAATGACGTTGCCGACAACAATATAAAAACCAGGCGAACAATGTGGCACGAATATGCACACCGACGCAATTTTACAGTGAGTTGTTATGCTTATTGGTCACATCAGGCTGGCAACCCTTAATATAATTCTAGGAAAAGTTGCACATACTTTCCTACACTTTAGTTGCAGTGTAGAAGTAGTTTATACGTTTGAAAATGCATGCCTGCCCTCTCGGTCCCCTTACTTTCCTATTACACAGGCTTCCACATTTTCCTTTTTCAACTATAGGGTTTTTCAAACAGAGGTGTTATTTTGATATTCAAAGAAAAATGCTATTATGTTTTATGGCCGGAATTGGATGGTATTGGTCTGGACAACATTTATTTTCAACAAGACGGCGCTACGTGCCACACAAACAACAAAACCATCGTTCTTTTACGGGAAAAGTGTCCGGACTGAGTTATCTCTCGAAGAGGTGATCACAATTGGCTACCGAGATCTTGTGATTTAACACCTTGTGACTTTTTTCTTTGAGGCCACGTGAAAGAAAAGGTCTACGCCAATAGCCCAGGGTCGATTCAAGAACTCAATGATGGAATTCGTGAGGCTATAGAGGACATAGGGCAGCCACTTTGCAATTCGATTAAGGGAAATTTCATGAAAGGGATATTGTTCTGTAAGCGTGGTCGTGGTGGCCATTTGCCCGATGCTATTTGCCACTATTAACAGCATACCTTCCTCTTTATAATGAATTAAACATCCGCTCATTTATATTAAAAAATAGCATTTTTCCTTAAATATCAAAATAACACCTCCTATTAAAAAACCCTAAAATAGGGTCGATTTTCTTTAACATAAGACAAAGGACACTGAGATTTCAATCTTTCGGCATGCTTTCTCGTAGCCATGTTTTGCTCATAAGCCGATGCGTGCACCAAGTCAACTCAATCCCACCGGCCTTGAACAGTTCTGCTAGAAGTCCATCAGCACAAATTAGTAGAATGCCTCCGAATGCATTTTTTCGCGTTTTTATACGGATAACGTCGTGGCAATAAAATGTGTGTGTGCGTATAATTTCTTATGTTTGGTTGCTTCCATAGGTGAACTACTAATCCTCTTCACGAACAAGAAATTCCCCCACCTTTTGTTCTTTATTCATGGCCTCTGACGATATAGCGAATTCGGAAGGCGCAACCTTGATTTGTATTATTCTTGGCTATACCTCATACAAATGATATAACTTACTATTTTACAAACAAATGTAATTTTAGGCACCTCTAGGTAGCTCTACGCTGCCAAGATATATTTATCTACATCATTGGCTTCATCTATTCACCACTTGCTAACTCTTGGCGAAAAGAAGAGGCCTAATAGCTCTGCCCACATTGTCTGCCTCTCTTTTTAACATAATAATTAACACTAAAATTAGCACAAGACTTACATTCATAACAATACACATTCACTCTACTTCACTTTTTGATAATTCAAAACGATTTTGTGGATTTTAATGAATATAATGTAATGAAATTTTAACAGCTGTCGTTTTAAGGTTAGTGCTAGTCTTATTGCTAGAATGCAATAAAGCTAGTGATATCTACGTGTTAAGGCGGGGACTTTTCAGTACAAGTGTTATGTATATAAATATATATATAACTCTTGCTTTATGCTGTATTCCATATGCGTTAAGAGCAGTAGAGTGCTTTTGTTGGTGATGTACAAGAGAGCAGCGCTGTTATGTGGGTAAGTGGTTTAGATTCTGTAGGATTTTTAAGTTACTAGTGTTCCCTTTTTTCAATTTCCACTCATAGTTATTTACTAAATGGAGCCTCGAAGCCGTCATGCTCATACTGCAATGGACCAGATTTGTCAGTCAACATCTCCTGGACGAATACCCCGGACTAAGCCAGATCCGAACAACAAACCCTCTGACCATCTAAAACCAGAAAACTCAGATTGTATTAACGTTTAGCTAAACTAAATATATAAATTTATTGTTACCTTCCATACGACATATCACTAAGTTGTACATAGACATGTAATGTAAACAGCCTCTAAAAGAGGCGCATAAGTATAAATCTCGAGTCGCAGGCCTTAGTAGTCAAAGCTCTTGTTAAAGTTTAGTGTATTGGTTATTTATAATTATTACTCTTACAAAAATAAATAATTAATAAATAAATAGTGTTCCATGTTTAAGAAACATTTAAAATTCTTTGTTTAAGACAATGAGAAGAAAAAAAGGAAAAAAGAATTCTATTATAGAACTTTTAACATACAGACTAGACAAAATATAACATACAAGCCAAGCTGTATAGTTAAAATATTAGCAATTCATATAAATACCATATTGAGGAATTATATTCCGAAGTTCGGAAATACCATTTGAGGAATTATATTCTGAAGTTCCCATGTGAAGAGTAAAATTGCGAAGAGTTCTATCTGAAACATTAAAGCACATTTGCTCAACTAAAACCGGACAATCTATGGTGTTCTAGAAAAAAATTCATGCATTCGTTATATGGAGTAAATGACCAACACCCATAGGAACAAACAATTACCAAAACTCAACGAGAATTTCAAGCTACTTCAAACTTGCACTAAAAAATAATGGGCTACAAAATAGCGTACCTAAGTTTTTTTAAAGATTCTGATAAAAAAATTTAAATTTTTATGAAAATATGGCGAATTTTTTTAAATCTTATACAAAGTTTGAAAATTTTGTATTATATTTGATATTTGTTGCTGAACGAACTATGTTTTTACATAAAATTAAGGAAAATTAAAACTCGAAAGAAAAGTAGCCAAAACTGTTGCTGTACTATAGTTCTTTCGCGTGTTATATATATACATGTATAGATGAATGCATAGTTATGCACTTTCTAAATCATTTTATTAAATTTTACGCAAAATTAATGTGCTTTTAAATCTCAATAACTGAATTTTGTACATGAACTGTCGAGCCTAGGAGTAAATTTTACTTTTGACATGCTCAAATTTTTTATATAAATAGTTCGTAGACATACTTAAATCCACATAAATTTACGCATACATACATATGTACAAGATTTTACATATGTATAGGCATTAAAACAAACATACAACCATGCTTTGCTTTCCCTCTGTTATTCCATCGTACACAAATTGACTCTCCGTTTACAGGCCGCTGATGAAGTAAATGGGACAAGGAAGCGCGTTAAAAAAAACCAAGTGCCGAAAGCGATTGAATACTGGAATAAAAATAAAATAATTGACAAAAGCGTATTGAAAATGTAAGTGGGGGAGAAAGATAACATAAATATATACATATTTGGCCCCTACCCTGTAGTGAAATGTACTCGTACTAGCTGAAAACTACCTCACAACTAGTATGAGCCACATACCCAACTAGTCAGGCTTTTCTTTTCTTTCTTTTTCCACACAAGCAACTGATAGTTTTTACATGGCGATGCTCTAAGAGATGCACTGTGGGCCAGAAGACCAAAAAATTTGGCCAAAAGTCATAGAAAAATTTTTCAAAATGCAATATAGTATCATCATATAGATAAGTGAAAGTAGTTATTTTGTAAATGTTATAAGTTTTAATGAAATATTTAAGTTTGTATAATAAATTAATATAAGTGTAAGGCTTAAATGATCACCATATAGCTATTGTTCTAAACTGTCACTGTTTTACTGAAATGTAGTATGTGTCATTAATTATATTGCATTTTCTCATTAGTTGCAATCATGTAGTATGTGAAAATAGTCAATAGCTGAAAAAATAAATCTGATGTTAGAAATATTGAGAATAATTGTGAAAAATTTTGTTTTTTTTTACTACTTGTTAATACGCCGATTGAGCCTTGCGCAAAACTCCAGAAGCTATTAACAATTTCTTTACATTAACGTCTTCAGTAGTTCATGTGTAACAAGCTAAAGGTGCTGTTTGCTGCGGTTTTTCATTTTCTTTTTAAAAAAAATTAAGTTTTACTGATCTATGCGCGAGTTGACTGTATATCAATCATTTGCCAATAGGGTGTAAAAAGTTAACCAAGTATTAAGAGTCACACAATTTTAACTTATTTAATTCATAATGACTTCATTGAAGAAAAAAGAGGTTCTTCAAATTATGTTAGGTAATAATGACATGAATATAACCGTTGATTCAATTTTAACTAAAATTGGTATCAATAAATCAGATGTAGGTTGTAAAGGATTGGAACGCTTGAAAAATGCTTTAAATAGTTTAAAGTAAAAAAGAAATGCAAAATATCAGCATTGCAGTAGGAAAATAGCTGTCTTTGAGTCACAAAATTCAGAGTGGCTAGATTCTGAATTTACTATTCCTGACTTAGACCTCACAGCTAAAATAAGTAAGACTGAAATACTTAAAAGAGGTCGTCCATCGCTCGATTTTGCAGAAAAATCTACTAGATCGAAAAGACGCCATATTGGATCCGCCATTTTGAGTTGTTGAAATCTGACTTCATATTCGTAATCAGAGACCATCAAAACCACTAAATACCAAATTTGGTGAAAAAAATCCAATTTTTTAAATTTCATGTCCGCCATATTGGATCCGCCATTTTGAATTGTTGAAATCTGACTTCATATTCGTAATCAGAGACCCCAAAACCTGTACATACCGGTATTAAAAGTTATAAATTGTTGGTGTTTTGGGAATTATGAATTTTGGCCACTTATAAGGGTCTCCTGGCCTATAGTGAGATGTCAATAATCAAATTTCGATTGGAAATATGCAAGTCTTATACTAGTTTAAAATAGACAAAAAATACTATTCTAATTCTATGGATCCAAACCACTACTTTGAGATTAAAAAGGGTAATTAAAAAATAAAATCAGCTCTTGAATTCACAATAAAAACATTTTTAAAAAGTATAATTTAAAATATTACACCATATGATTTAGCGATCTTAGATTTTCTATTAGTTTTAGTATGCCGGAAAAAGTATATAGGAACAAGTCATTTTCTGTACTTGCTTTTATTCGACGGTTTAGTTTGGACTTTGTCCATATACTCTTAAGCAGCTATATACCAATCTGGTGCTTTCGAAGCTGGAATATTTTTTTTTCCTTGTTCACTCCTCTCGGGGGCATAAAGGCTCGACAAGACTCTTCCATCGCACACGATTCTGTGCTGTTGTTTTTGCACCGTCCCATGAGATGTCGGCACCTGCTAGTTCGCGCAGCATCGACCCAAGTATTTTTTGGTCGACCGCGACCTCTGATCACTTGCGTGTTCCACTCCTGTGCCATTATCGTCATGCTATCTGGTGGTTTTCTCAATGTGTGACCTATCAATCGCCACTTTCTGTGTTTGATTTGCATAAGGATGAGTTCCTCGTTCGTTAATCTTCACAGTGCGTCGTTAATGATGGTGTTTGGCCAGAATATTCTGCAGATAATCCGAAGGCATTTGTTGATGAAGGATTGTAACCTCTGTAAGATGGTGTTAGAGATCAGCCATGTTTCGCTTCCGTACAACAATACGGATTTTACGCATGAGCCGAATATTAGTAGTTTAGCGCGCCTGGAGATTTGCGGGCTCCCCCATACTGTATACTGTATATGGAGACCATATTGTGCTTGATATATTATTTGCCTTGAACGTATCCAAAAAGCCTTTGTGCGTTATGCTTTGCGTTCTTTGCATTCCACCGATCGAATTCCATACCATAAATGTCGGTGCTTGTTCATTAACCGAAAATCTCTAGATTGTAGAGGGACTATCTATTATCTCCCTCACTTTCGTTTTCGATTTGATAAGTACATAGAGCGATTGACTCCCAATCATTACTCGAGAAATTTAATTTGAATATTCATCAGCGAAGCTTACAAAATCATGACATTTTCTGGTTAGGGATGGTTTAAACTAATTATGCTCCCAATACTCCGATTTCTAGAACTCTAAAAGAATTTAACTGGCTTTCAAACCATAGTGGTATAAATTTTGCTTCCGCACAGTACCACTTCAAAATTTTACAACATGAATTGATTCATTCGATTCTAGGTACTCTTTAATATTCATTCTCTGTAAACTACATATAAGAAAGAAATTATTGAAGCTTATGAAAGAGGTCGATCTTTAACAACATATCACAAAATTAGTAATTGTTTGGTGAAGAAATCGTTCGAATGAGTCGAAAGTTCAAAAATTCTTCAAAAATTTCAAGAAGCTGGTTTTGCCCAGGATAAAACTAAAAATAGTGGGACCTCTATGAATCGAAATTTTTATAAAAGCTAATTAAAGGGTTGAAGTCTGTTCACCAAACTTCAGTTAGCTATTCGGCTCAACAAAATGGCGTGGCTGAGAGAGCGAACAGAACATTAGTGGAAATGGCGCGTTGGTTACTCGAAATTCGACATTGCCTCAATATTTGTGGGGAGAAGCCATTAATACATCGGTGTACTTGAGAAATAGAACAATAACTAAAGTGTTGAAATAAAGCAACCGTAACATTTACACGTGCGTTTCCTTTTTCGGGATATATAAAGGTAATATAACCTTACAAAGTCAAATAAAAAATTGTTGAATAAATCATTTTATAATTCGGACAAATCAGGTCTTTTTCGTACTAGTTCGCTTTCAGTCAGGTAATTCTAGTTATAAACTAGTACTATTTCTGGGTAGTTTGGTGTTTCCCTCCAGGATATATACTTGCACGCATACATATATATATATACTACTGTAAAACGTAAATGTATGTATGTGATATAAACGGCTGTAAAAAGCGCAGCGGTGTAAAAAGAATTGTGAAATGTGCCATTGAATAAAATCATTCGCACGGAAGCAATTAAAATCGTTGAATTGTGCAAATTATATTGTGAATTCTTTTGTGAGTCGAATGTGAAGCCAATGCCAATGCAATTGACGCACAATAATCGTCATAATGCACTTTGGGCCAAATATAAAAGGCAAAAAAATATATATGTATGTATTTAAAAACATAATAAATTATTAAGAAAAATAAAAAAATACTGATAAGTACAAAATAAACCGTTATTGTCGCTTTATAATAAAGTTCCAACGCTATTGTTTAAGGGTGTCAGTGTGCATGAAATTTCAAAGAAATACCGGACAAAAAATGCAAACTTTTCCGTTTGTACTGAAAATCAGGGCATTAATTACTTATATATGGAAAATGAAAAAATAAGCATAGCCATTTTCTTTTCCTATGAAATAACCAGTCATATAGGCCGCATTATCAAACACAATTGTCCAAAAATTTCAAACTTTACTCAAAAAAGAAACCAAGGCTATTTAAAAACTTTGTCAAAGGGTTAGAAACACAGAATCTTTGTGGGGACACAAGTCAAAAACTTTCTCGATGCCTCTGCGGTTACCAAATATTTGGCAACTATCGAATCTGCTGCTTATAATTCTTTTCAACTGAGTTCCACTTTTAGTATAATTGAAGACATGTTGGAAAATTATTCCAAAGTGGGTAAGGAAAAATTATAATTTTTTTATTCATACATTCGGTAAAACGCAAAATAATTGTTTAATCATCAAACTTAATTTTGTCGCCTTCAAAATAAGCTCCATTCGAAGCAATACTCATACGCCAGCGATTAGTTCAGTCATCAAAGTACCTTTAAAACGCTTCAGCTCCTTTAGCGAATTCTCCTTAATGGCCTCCATTGACTCAAAGCGGCATCCGCGAAGTGGCAATTCAAGTTTTGGGAAAAGGAAACAGTCTCTGGGCGCGAAATCCGGTGAATATGGTGGTTGTTTGATGATATTTCTCGAGCTTTTGGTGAAAAAAGTGTTCACAATATGAGCCTGTGAGACGGTGCGTTATCATGTTACAAGATCCCTGAGTTTTCTTTCCACAAATTGGGCCGTTTCCTACGCACATTCTCTCTCAAACGTCGCATAACTTCCAAATAATATTCTTTATTTAGCTTAGTAGCCCAATTGATGGCGTAAAATATTGCGGGCAAATCTTCCACGACTTCTCGGCGCTCTGCAAAAGCCTTATACCACTCGTAGACCCGTGTTTTTGATAAAGCACACTCGCGATAAGCTTTCTGCAATACACGACACACATTTTCGGCACACGAAATCCAGTTTAAGCACACAAAACTCAAGACAAATTCTTTGTTCGATATTTTTATGCATAGTGAAAATCGCAGAGCACACCTGCGGTTGACCGATATAATTAAATGCCAAAAGCAATTCAATTGACAGATCACGCTCAAACTCTGCGACACTATAGGGGACAGTTGTACCAACAGTCCAGCAAAAAAATTTTAGACATACTATGTGTAACGGGCGTATTTCAAAATGCATTTCTACCATTTGGATTTGTTTCCAGAAAATCTCGTAGCTGAAAGTGGGAAGCACGGTCTAAGATTGCACCAACACAAGAGCATCTAGAGCCATTATTGTTAGCTCCAAATAAGTTATGTAAGTAATAAAATAAAATAAACAAGAAAACTAATAATCGATTTTAGATTTAATAAATTAAATATGTGGGTATTTGCTTATATATGTATTTCTGAATATTTTGACTTATGCTTATATATTTCGAAATAGCATAGAATACTATTTTAAGGGGTCCCGGTGGTCTAGAGCTCGAAAATGTAGGGTATTTTCAAGAATTTTTTTTACAATAAAAAATAGACAACGATATCTAAATTTGTTAGGCTTTTTATTTAACTTCTTTTACATATGAAAACGAAAAATTTGGCAAAATGCCGCGGGTTTGAATAAAACACTCTAAAAATTGGGTTTGTTTTTAGTTTTTAATAAACAAAATACGAAATAATTGAAATAATAATATGGTTCTAGTACGGGCGATAGCCTTTGATGCTGTGAACAAAATATTAAAATTTTTGATGCTTTGGCTGAATAGCTTCTTTTTGACAACCCCAAGCAACAAAAAAGTTTTTTCGAGACAAATAAGTTTAAAATTTGAGGTAAAGGAGCGCGCGGGTCGCTCTCTACCTAGTCAACGGGCTGCAGAATCTATAATATTGGGAATTTCCACATGAAAATTTCACAGTATATTATTAAGATACCATACTTTCGAAATATTGAAAAAACAAAAAATCGATTTTTGAAATTTCTAGACCACCGGGTCCCTTCAAAGAAATGTGTATTAGTCTTAATGGAATTTTCGAGGGTGGCTTTTGGTAGGCCCTTCAAGTTCGACAACTGCATTCTTTCTGTACTTGGAAAAGTTTGGTAACTATGTTATTAATGTGTAGTTTAATAATTCAAATGTACAACCTTAAGTAATTTGTTACTAGTAAAACCAACTAATGATGTCTCAAGAATCGATCAAGTGTTGGCCATATGTTGAGCTTCAATGCAAAAATTATTAAAACGATCTTTCAAACGATTAAAAACAAAAACCGTAAAAATTTAGATTCTTTCAGCTTTAATTAGGTTTATTCAAAATACGGCTCTTAATAATTATATTTGAAAAACATAATTTAAACCTCCACCATTAGGAAGCTTCAGTCTGTCAAAAAGCCGATTCATGAATGCTAATTGTAGACAGTGTCGAGACATCGATGTTGAAGGTTGTGCAGGAGCACTTTGCACTACAGCAGCAATATTCTCAACAGATCGTCCTTTTTCTGTCCTCCACAGAACTAGATTATTTAAATTTTTTCATCAACCTTTGAATTGTCGATTCATTCACACGATTATTTCCATCAAACAAGCACAAATTTTTCGATATGTTGTTCTTAAAGAGCAACAATTTTCATGAGAAGTTTCAATAATTTTAAAGTCTTATTCTATCGGGTAATTTGTAAAATTGTAAATTGTTCAACTGTCTACTTGACACATGTCAAAGATGGCATAAGAAAAGATACCGTCTAAGAATTAGTCACTACAGACATATAGGCATAACTTTTGAAATACCCTATATTTTTAGGTTCAAGAGAGTGAATTTTATTTTTATTAGATAATTTCTTTCATATACCTCTAAATTTTTTTTGAAGTTTTGTTAAATTTAAGAATTTAGTAATAATCGTAAATAGTTTTCTTACATTTCTTTCAAAGTTTCGAAAAAAAAATTTATTAAATATCTTCAAAACGTTTAATTTCAATGAAGAATTCACCATAGGTAATAGCGGCTGCCGTAGACGAATGGGTTGGTGCGTGACTACCATTCGGAATTCGCAGAGAGAACATAGGTTCGAATCTCGGAGAAACAGCAGAAATAATTAAGAAAAAAAAGAAAAGAAAATATTTTTCTAATAGCGGTCACCCCTCGGCACGCAATGACAAATCTGAGTGTATTGCTGCCATAAAAAAGTTCCTCATAAAAATATCTGCCGCTCGGAGTCGGCTTAAAACTGTACTTCCCTCCATTTGTGGAACAACATCAAGACGCACACCAAAAATAGCAGGAGGAGCTCGGCCAAACACCCAAAAAGGGTGTACGCGCCAATTATATATATATACATATATAATAGATCGAAAGGACTAAGTAGGCAATTGAGTAGTAAAATCCGTCCTAACGTATCGCGATGACAATATTCGATGGAGCGTCGCTTGGAGTATTTGAGAGAAAAATTCTGTGGCAGATCTTTGGACCGTTGCACGTTGGCGACGGCGAATATCACAGATGATGGAACGATGTGCTGTATGAGCTTTACGACGATATAGACATAGCACAGCGAATAAAGATTCAGCGGCTACGTTGGCTGGGTCATGTCGTCCGAATGGATACGAGTACAAACGCTCCGGCTCTGAAGGTATTCGATGCGGTACCAGCTGGTGATAGCAGAGGAAGAGGAAGGCCTCATCTAGGTTGGAAAGATCACGTGGATAAAGACTTGGCTTCACTTGGTGCTATCAACCGGCGCCGGTTAGTAGGAAGAACCTACCGCGCTTTGTTACACTCGACCAAAACCGCGTAAGCGCTTGTCGCGCCAATTAAGAAGAAGAAGAGTAGATTGATCGGCCAACTACCAAATAAAAAATGTTTATAATGTGACTATTAACCTTAACTTAGAGACTATTATACCAATTCGATTGTAAAAAACTTCATTGTATGGTCTTATAAAATATATTATACGCAATATATCAATAAAATTTGTAGTCACCTTCATTAGCTGTAATGGTTCTACATCTTTGAGTGATACTTTGTGTTAATTTCTGCACAAGTTTTGTAGTTAATAGTCTTAAAATCGACCGTATTTGCCATAGTAACTATTTAACTGACCATATTTGTTTTCCTTTGACTTTTTGCTCAACTATTGCCCAAACATTTTCAATGGGACGGCATCAGACGACTAAGAAGCTTAGTCCAACACTTCAATCCCATTTTGCGGTTTTGACTATACAAACCCCACAGCTTCGATGCCATGAATCATTGTCTTCTTGTAAAACCCAAGGTTGACTTGTTCTTTTTTAGTAAAATTTTATTCATCACAACTGCATTCAAATTGGCGGTAAACACATATTAACGGCCAAATCTGTCTTCGGAGAAGCCAGGCACAAAATTTTTTTTTTTTATTTCCCTTTTTAAATTACAATCTGTTAAATTTAAACAATAAGTAATTATTTTTAAAGTAGTATTGGAATTCTTTGTTCTCTAACCAATGCTAGATAAACATTCAATATTACATTCAGATTATTTGCCACAAATGTGAATCTTAACTGGGTTTAAAACAGTTCGTTGAAGTTTGCGATTATCAGCAGTACAACCTGATCGATGTATGCAATTATTCAGCCAAAAGGATGACTCCTCCGTGAATATAACCTTTGCCGAATGCTGTATTGAATTTGCCTTAGCCAATGCAAATCACTTTTCAATGCGCTTCGGAGCTTGAGGTCTTCTGCAAATAAACGTCCTCCAATCGTGCCTGTGGATACATTAACACCACTTTTTCTTAAAATTGCGTCAGCTTCACGCAATGATACATTCGGAATTGTCACACACAAATTAATTATCTTCTAATTTGGCCTGGGGACGTGCCTTTCTCGGGCCTCACCCGCAAAAGTCGTCAACGTTTTTAACTTCGATATACCGTTGCTCCTATTGATTTACGAACGTCTTCGACTTCTTCAAATATTTGGCTGCACGTGATAATTTTGGACCGTTTTGGAGCACTGTATGAAATCGTTTTTCATAAGCGGAACTAATTTTGCAAAAAAAAATACATATTGCAATTGCTATTTAACAGCATTTAATTTGTTTTTTGTAACGTAGCTTTAAGTTAGGATTTTGCCCGTCGCGCTTCTATTAAACACACTGTCTTTAAAATTATTAAAAAATCCCATTGATGCTTTCTGAAATCAAACTTGAAATGGTAAGGAGTTGTTAGTGAGACCCCTATTCAATTTTACATTCCACATAACTGGCTGATTTTCAGTCTATAGAATCCACCAGGGCACTCTAGTTAGCATGCATTGAAGCCGGATAGGCTACTCCAACGACTGCTCCAACCCATTCATTTCATTATCTCTTTAAAGTTTCCTTATCTGTCACATTCTTTATTTTTTCTTTGAGCAATATTTTTTTAATATATTTATATATTTTCAAAAACCGTACGAGCATATAAAAAGAATTAAATTAATTTTTTGACATGCTGCTTTACTCAATCGCTCAAAAGCATGACTTAACTATGTAGCTATTTGGTGTAACAGTACATTCCTTTGCTCAAATACACACACACACACACATATGTATAAGCACAGACACGTCATTTATGTGTGCCATTAAAAAAATTAAAATTAAATCGTATCAAACCAAGTCGACTACACATGAGCAGCGACAATATTATTTTCTTAATCTCAATTCAATGAAAAGGTTATTAATTCCTATAAAAACACTGGCCTGCCCTACCCGAAGCTTACTACCACACGCCCCTACTTAAGAGAACGCACACATAATTTTGTGGATACTTATGAGCAAATATATAGCGCATTACCTACAAATAGATCAATCCCGTCAAATGTCTGCGAGACATTTAAGGTGATTTCATTTTCCAAGTTGGATTATCGCCAAAGTCGATGGCGAGGGTTATCACACCCAATTTTCAATTAACGGTAAAAAAAAACACGTAATGCTTACAAAAAGTGAAATATTGATGAAAAATAAACATAATAAGGTAATAAGAAAAACATATACAACAAAGGGCAGAAATTAGTGCTCAACAAGGCTTCCGGTCTTGAAATTTCATTTTGTTCTAATCAAATTATTTTGACTTAACTCAAGAAAGAAAAGCCAGTTAAAATAACCAAGCTTCAAAGTTGAAATGGCAGTCGGATCAAAGCAATAATATGTATGAAAGCAAGCAACAACAGCTATGTCTTATAGGGTCAATTTCTATCACCAAAGACAACACAAATCGAAACACTCGAGATGTGAGGAAAGATTAAAAACAAAAAATTCAAAATAACTGAATAAAAGTTGGAATGTTTCTAAAGCGCGTTGTTGGTCATATTTCTAGTATCCATATACACATGTGTGTATCGGGTGCTTTTTTAGCAGCATAAGAACAGTCGATACGGATAATTATGATTTGGCAGCAGTAAATAGCAAACGATGTTGACATTTGTGTTTAGTATGTAAGGATTGGCGGCCGCCGTGGCCGAATGGGTTGGTGCGTGACTAGCATTCGGAATTCAGAAAGCGAACGTCGGTTCAAATCTCGATGAAAGATCAAAAATTAAGAAAAAGTTTTTTCTAATAGCGGTCGCCCCTCGGCAGGCAATGGCACACCTCCTCTGCCATGAAAAAGCTCCTCAAAAATATCTGCCGTTCGGAGTCTGTAGGGCCCTCCATTTGTATAGCAACATCAAGACGCACACCACAAATAGGAGGAGGAGCTCGGCCAAACACCCAAAAAGGGTGTACGCGCCAATTATATACATATATATAATATTAGGCCGGGTTGATTTGTGGGGAGGCAAAAAATCGCCCATTGCTCTGTGAAAATCATATTCTAGCGATCAAAATAAGAAACTTTGCCGAAGGAACCATACCTCTAAAACGAATTCTGATCAAACGATCATATTCAAAAAAAAAATACCATGAAATTCTCTACCAGGTTATAATAAAAAAAAAATCAAATTCACTCTAACAATATATCTGCTTTGTATTGCCATTTTAAGTTCTCCGGCCCTTAAAAAACACCCGATATAACACAACATACACACTTACATATCTCCACACACAGAGCACCCACAAGTGCCTTCGTTGGACCGTACTCGCTGTCTTGTCTGATCGGTAATCCTCTTATGGTGTGGCAAAGGGCTTGAACTTTTCAGTCAAAACTGACAGTAATAAGTGACAACAAGTTGGACAAGAAGTGCGCACTCATCGGCATTTCTAATAGATTCAAGTGCCCTCTTGTACGCACGCACTCACACTTATACACACATACGCACACTATATATGTATATATGTATGCATTTGAGGCGATCGCACACTATCAGTCATTTGTGTTACTGGTGTGTGTTACAGAGAAAATCCACAAGTCACGAAAAATAGGTGCACCACTCACGCAGAGTTATCCGATGATACTACGAACCGCTTTGCCACATTTTGGTCTCTCTTAACAATGATTTTCGGAATTAGGTAACATTAAGTATTTTAATGTTTTCAAGTTGCTTCTCTGAAATTAATTTCAATTATAATTTAAAAAGAAATATGCAGCTCGATTTTATAGTTACCAGTACATACGTACGAGCTTGTTTGTAGATGCAAGAAAACATTTTATACTTAATTCTGCTTTTTTATTTGCGCTACAACCATGATTTTCGTTGAAAACAACAAAACGCGCCAGCATTTTCTTCTTTCTTTTGCTAACTGGCGCCAAGACCTCCCACACTTTTCTGCTTGCAGCTGACCTTCCTTTATCACCATTAGCAGGAGCTGCACCGGGTACCTTGTATCTTAATTCGCTTCAAATTCGCTTCAGCTCGCACAGATCCATTAATATTTGGAGTGTCTTTTCGTCGAACCTTCAAGCGAGGATGGTTCTGCGTGTGCAACTCTACTCTAAGATGCTTTTCGGCGGACACAAGCAGCTGAAACTCGCAAATTCATTCAAGTATCCGCAGAAAAAAATATATCTTCTTTGTAGCAACCATGTACCACAGAATTCGAACCCTACTGAGACCACTTCAAATTATTCCGTTTAATGGCTCAACAGGGTCTGCACTGTGGAGAGGTCCTTCCCAAATCTGACGGCGCTTCTCGTATTGAGCAACGTCATCTTGCAAAGCCGTATAACTAATGCGAGGATACCAAATTCAGACATCGCGACATACATGTAACTCCTTTTCATACTGTCGAATGCAGCTTTGAAGTCGACGAAAAGATGGTGTTTGTCGATTCTCCTTTCATTGGTATTTTCCAAGATTTGGCGTATTGTAAATATTTGGTCGGTGGTAAACTTTCCAAGTCTAAAGTCACACGTTTAAGGTCCAATCAGTTGGTTTATGGTGGGCTTCAGCCTTTCACACAATACGCTCGCTAGAACCTTATAGGCGATGTTTGGAAAACTAATCCCACTGTAATTGGCACAATTGTGGATTGTGCAGATCACACTTAAATTCCAATCGGCAGGCATGCTTTCATCCGATCACATTTTGCATAGAAGCTGATGCATGCACCTTACCAGCTCCTCGCTGGCATGTTTGAATAGCTCAGCCGGCAGTCGGTCGGCGCCCGCAGCTTTGTTATTCTTTAGCTGCGTTATCGCTACTCTGACATCGTCATGATTAGGTAGCGGAACGACAGTTCCGTCGCCAGTGATTGGGATATCGGGATCTTCACATTCTTTGTGACGACGCTGTTACTATTTAACTGGTTCGAGAAGAGTTCCCTCCATAATTTAAGTATACTCAGTCACCAGATCGCCGTCTTTGTTCTTACAGGAAAATGCCCCGGTCTTAAAACCTTCTGAAAGCCGCCGAACTTTCTGGTAGAATTTTCGGGCGTTGTTCCTGTTGGCCAGCATCTCAAGCTCCTCGCACTTCGGATAATACGTCTCTCTACCTTTTTTAGCTCTCTGTAGCGGTCCCACATGGCTCGCGTTGCGCCCGATCGCAGCGTGGCTCTATAGGCAGCATCTTTCCTTTCTGCGGCAGCATGACATTCCTCGTCGTACCAACTGTTTTTTCGGGTTCGCCGGAATCCGATACCTTCTTCGGCGGCGGTACGTAGAGAACGAAAAATGTTGCTCCATTGCTCGTGCATTTCGGTTTGTTGCGCAGTACTCTCTGAGATCAGGAGAGAGAGTCGAGTGGTGAATCTTCTGGCTGTCTGTTGTGATTGCATCTTTTCGATGTTGAACATTCTTTTCGTAGGTAGATGTACATTTTTTGCTGCACAGAGGCGTGTGCGCAGTTTGGCTGGAACGAGGTAATGATCAGAGTCCATGTTTAGTCCTCAGTCTGTTGGAGGAGCTGGTGAAGGGGGGCTGCAGGGTAATTGCCTACGCGGATGACGTGGCACTAATTGTTAGAGGAAAATTTTTGGATACTCTGTACAACTTGATGCAGGGATATCTGAATGCAGTTGTTAGATGGGCAACGGAATGTGGCCTGTCGGTGAATCCTCTTAAGACGGAGCTCGTCCTATTTACGAGGAAATATAAAATTCCCAGAGCTCAACTTCCCTCACTAGGTGGCGCTCCTCTGATGCTTTCTAACAAGGTGAAGTACCTAGGTATTACCCTTGACAGCAAGCTTACATGGAAGCCCAATATTGAGGAAAGGGTGAGGAAGGCAACAATCGCCTTGTATGGGTGCAAGGGCGCAATTGGCAAAAGATGGGGCCTCTCGCCTCGAGTTGTTTTCTGGCTGTATAATACTATTGTAAAGCCTATCTTGTTATATGGAGTCATAGTCTGGTAGAACTCCCTAGAGAAGACGACATTGGTAAAGAAGCTGGAAAGAGTTCAGAGGTCGGCACTCATTAGAATCAGTGGGGCGCTTCGAACGACTCCTACTCTGGCGCTCAACGCAATGTTAAATGTGGTACCCGTAGATATCGCAGGCAGAACTGCCGCTACACGTACCGCAATCAGACTGAGGGGCTGGAGCTATAAGCTCAACCTCCCTTATGGGCACTCAAGCATCCTTAGAAACTTTGAGTTCATCCCTCTGTCAACAGACCAGTGTATACCCTCATTTAGTCCAACCAGAACATTCTCCACTCACATCCCGTCAAGGGAAGAGTGGACGGGGGGCAGGGCCTGGTGAACTTGTTCACGGATGGATCGAAGTTGGAACGAAAGGTTGGCGGAGGAGTCTTTTGCGAAGGGCTCCCCATCAGACTAAAATTCAGGTTACCGGACCACTGCAGTGTGTTCCAGGCGGAGGTAGCCGCAATCAAGGAGGCAGCTGATTGGCTGCTCAAATGTGTACTAACAGTCAAGAAGGTAAATATTTACTCCGATAGCCAAGCGGCAATAAGGGTCTATGACGGTGCATTCGGAATTGGTCAAGGAATGCTTGACCTCACTTTCGATTGCGTCCGAATTCTTTGACATCAGCCTCATCTGGGTTCCCGGTCACAGCGACATTGCGGGAAACTGTGAGGCGGATGAGCTGGCCAGACAAGGGACATGTGAGGTGATTTCCCCGCGGAGGGAGAAAATAGGAATCCCCCAGACTACCTGCGGTCTGTTCCTGGAAAGATGGGCATCGCGCAAACTCAGCGAGCGCTGGGCAAATGCACAAACGTGCAAAGTCGCGAAATCTTTCTGGCCACGTGTGGACCGAAGGCGCTCGGGTGAGCTTCTGAGGCTGACAAAATATCAGCTCTCCAATCTAGTGGGTTCTCTCACAGGACACAATGCGCGAGGAATGCATGCTGTGAGACTTGGAATCACCTCGAGTCCTTTCTGTACTGGATGTATGGAGGATGAGGTGGAATCATCTCAGCACCTTCTCCTTAGCTGCCCTGCCCTGGCGGGGCTAAGATTCAGGCATCTTGGCTCTTACTTCTTTGCCACGCCTGCTAAGATAGCTGGCACTGACATTAAAAATCTGATGAGTTTCATCAGCAGCATTAAGCGGTTGACACAAACATAGTCATCGTTCATAATCCGCACGCTCCTAACCTTCCCATCACTACCTCTCCCCGCCTTCTCCCTGCACCTTATCGGTCCTTCCCCTCTCCTCACTTCCTTGACAATGGTATCACAAAGGACGAATCTCTCTTCGTCCAAGTGTGCCCACTACATGGGCAACCATACTAACCTAACCTTACCTTAGTCCTCGGATCGTACGTACATCTAATACACTAGAAGCGTGTCTTCCATCCATCACAACATGATCGATCTGGTTTCGTGTTTTCCGATCAGGAGACAGCCACGTTGCTTGATTTATTTTCTTATGCTAGAATCTGCTGCAGACTACCATGTTTCGGGCCCCGGCGGCGTTGATCAGCCTCTGTATGTTAGCGGATGTTTCGTTGTGCAGGCTGAATTTTCTGACTGTGGGACCAAAAATTCTCTCCTTTCTCTCCAAGCGCTCATAGGAGGAATATTTGATGTGGATTATTGCGAGACGCTCGTCCACCGAAGTGAACGACAGTACTTGGCGACGAAGTCTCTCTCCCACAACAAATCCGACACCGAATTTGCGCTCCTTTACATGGCAGCTGTAGTGGACGTCGTAAGGTCCCGTGGTTTTCTTGGCCTCCCCGTCCATCGCATCTCTTGAATGGCAGTGATGACAGCCCTTACTCTCACGAAGATATCAGCCAGCCGGGCAGAGGCACCTTCCCCATTAAGGGACCGGACATTCCAGGTGCATGCCCTCAAATCGTAGTCTTTGGTTCATTAGTGTAGGAAGTTCTCATCCGAGGCTTTGTACATGTTTTCATTGAGGGGGATTTTTAAGTGGCGGGTCCCAAACCCAGCGCATAACCAGCTATCATGGGAGGCTTTGCCTTCCCACGTTGGCTCACTCCCAAACGGGTGTTCGGAAGCTGCCCAGAGGATACAATTTCTTGATACAAATATCAAAATTTTCAAAAAACTTTTTTTCAGGACAATATTGTGGCAGCTGATTAGCTGAACATCAGTAATAAGCCATCAAAAACATAAATAACATGGGGCAATTTTGTTGTACTTCAGATTCTTTCTTCCACTATTTTTATTCAAAATATGCCACTTAACAATGACATGAGAAAATGAGATCATTTAAATGGCATCATTTAAACGTCCCCCAAGAGCTTTTCTACAGATAAAAATCGCCAAATAGTCAATTCATGAATGCCTCATTGTAGGCTAGGTAGTGATGGTTGCTCAAAGAGTGGGCCCACTTGGACGAAAGAGTTTGGTTCATCGTTTGTGATACCATTGCAAGAGGGGAGAAAGAGGTGAAGGAAAAGGACGATAGGACGAAAAGGGAAAGGGTTGAGGAGGGTTGAGTGTTTGTGGACTATGAACGGTGACCGGTCTGCGGTTGTGTTAACCTCTCTATTCTGCTGATGAAGTTCATCAGTTTTTCGGTATCAAGACCCGCTATATCAGCAAGCGCAGAAAATAAGTGAGAACCAAGATGTTTGAATCTTAGTCCCGCGAGGGCTGGGTAGCTGAGGAGCAGGTGCTGAGATGATGCCACCTCATCCTCCATACAGCTGACGCAAAAAGGACTCGAAGTGATGCCGAGTCTCACGGCATATGTACCCCGCGGGTAGTGCCCCGTGAGGATGCCCACGAAATTTGAGAGATGAGATTTTGTCATCCTCAGAATATCCCTCGAACGCCTCCTATTCAAACGAGGCCAGAAGGACTTCGCGACCCTACACGTTCGTGTACTTACCCGGCGCTCGCTAAGTTGGTGCAAAGCCCATCCTTCGAGGAGTAGAGGGCAGGTTGTCAAGGGGATCCCGATCCTCTCCTTTCGCGGGGACACCGCCTCACAGCTCCCTTATCTGGCCAGCTGGTCGGCTTCGCATTTTCCAGCAATGTCCCTGTGACCAGGTACCCAAATTATCTTTATATCGAAGAATTCTGATGCAATCGAGAGAGAGACCGGGCATTTCCCTCATTGTAGAGAACGTCGAGGTATTGATATTAAAGGTTGTTCAGCAACACTTTGCACTACAGCAGTAATATTCTGAATTTAACGTCCAGATTTTGGACTGCTAATCCTTTTACTATCCTCGACGGAATCAGTTTCATGAAATTTTTTCACCAACTTTTGAATTGTCGACTCATTCGGACGATTATTTCCACCAAAAAAATCGCGTATTTTGCTATGTGTTTGTTAGAGTAGAGCAGTATGCAGGTATTAACATTCCCCATACTTAATAGATTTTTACTAGCTTGCTTGCTACACAAGGTGGCACGTGGGCTGAAATTTCAAAACTTTAATTTTAGTTTCATTTTCATGTAGTTTTTCGCGAAATAGAAATACAGAATAACGCAGCTGATTAGCATTTTGGCAACGGAATTTATTGCCCTCTCTGGCACTGTCGCTGCCATTACTAGACGACTCGTCAAGCAAATAACCGGTGACACAGATACTCGAGGCCAATTACGATCGGCGCGGTATTTGTTGGTAGCATTAATAGCCAATGCAAATACATAGTACACGCCACACCCATTTCCTTTACATAATCATTGAGTTATCTGCAACTAGTGCAACGCGCCGCGCTAAATATACTCACAATACTCACACACATATATCCACTACACACAACACAATTGACCCTAGCAGCTGGAGCCCTGGAACGGAGTTGCTCCATTTCAGTGAAATTTTATTGCAGCAATTTACATTAATTTCTAATTAATGCAGAAAATCGCCCAACAGCAGACCGCTTGCACTCCTCTACAGTGCGCCCTTTGGTCTGTTCGAATTTAATACTTTATTGGCAGTACCGTCATGGCATACTGACAAATGAATAACCACGCCTACTTACCAAACCACATAGTACACAGTCGCGCACTTGGCTATGGTATTGGTGACAGGAGCGACTTTTCAAGGCATAAGCGCGTAATTGCAAATTTCAGCTAATTACCATAAAAGTCGCTCAGCGGCCATCGGGCCACTCAGCTGTCAGCCGCTAAGTGTGGCTTGTGAGAGAGGGAGGGGTGCGTGAAAGGGCAGAATGTATACATAAATGTGTGTGTGTATGCGTGTATGCTATGCGCCTGTTGGCAGCAATCAATGAACGAACGTGCCAGCGCATTTGACACTGACGATCGGAGTAGAAACTGATGAGAGTAGGTATGAATGTATGCCTGCATTTATTAAGCGGCTACGATGGGCACACCGGTCCAACTAACTGTCCGCCTCATCATTATTGAACCTATCAATGAGCTGACATTGTTCGTGAATTTCAATGTTGGTTTTATTGCCTTATCGATGTTGTTTTTGTTGTTATTATTTTGTTCAGTCGAACATACGCAAATTATTATTGAGCTTAACTCATCACTGAGCCATGCCGCTGCAACTTACAAGCGATTGACAACGTTGCGGACATGATGCGGATGATAATAGGCTGCAACGACAACAACCACAAACGCGGCCGTTGCCTGTAGCAGAAATATGTCGCATTTGGGGCTGTACAATTTTAATGATTGCTTAGCTGGAAACCTTCATAAATTTGTATACACGAACTTGCAACGCATTCGCATGCCAAGCAAGTGTGCACGAGTTTTGAGGCATAAATACATACATACAGGGTGGGCCATATAGCGTTTGCTTTTTGAACCACCTATTTTTTTGAGAATGGTAATACAAATGACATTTCAAATGTGTTCATAATTTACTTAAAGGTTTGACATTTACGAAATGGGACGCTATACGATTGAACGAAATTGGGAAATATTGAAAACCTATTTCCAAAGTGGTGAGTCTTCTTCTTCTTCCGCGGTTACAGTAAATGGCGATTGACACCGTGACATGCTCAACGAGTTTTTGTTTCCAAAAATTGAAGAGGATGACATGGACGAAATTTGATTTCAACAGGACGGGGCAACTTGTCACACTTCAAAAGTTACACTCGAACTTTTGGCTACCGTTTTTTAAAACGGAATAATCAGCCGAAATTCCGATATCAATTGGCCGCCTCGGAGATGTGATTTAAGCTCGTTGAACTATTTTTTGCGGGGAGCCGTTAAGGACAAATGCTATGCGAACCATCCAGAGACGATTGATGCTTTAAAACACGAAATCGAAGTTGCCATTCATGAAATTGGAGCCCAAACAATCGAAAATGTGCTTAAAAATTGAGTTGATCGAATGGCCCACTGTAAAGCCAGTCGTGGCAGTCATTTGAACAATATTATTTTTCATTCATAAATGACAATGTTCAATCTTCAAAATAAAAAAAAAAAGTTTGAAAAAATATTGATTAGTTTTTTTGTTTTATAGCCGATTCAAAAGGCAAATTTTACATGGCTCACCCTATATAAGCATAATAATTAATTTACGTTTTGTGTGAAGGTATGAAAAATTTGAAAAACGTGCATGTGTGTACACCAGAAATTCTTAATATATATAGGGTTGTTTTTTAGAGGCGTAGAAAATATTTTTAATATCCATAGAATTGGCTTTATTCAACAAATAATTTTTGTGGCATTAATGTTCGACTATGACGTAGGATAAGTGACTCCGCGACTTGAAAAAGCCAATAACGAAAAGGACAGTTATGCTTCGATTGGGCTTCACGGTCGACCGACAAGGAAAAAGCAATTGGTAACAGCATTGCAACGACAACGCCGAATTGAGTTTGCTCGAGAGTATATATCCTGTACTCACAATCAGTGGCGTTATATTTTATTCAGCGACGAAACGAAAATAAGAAGAGTTAGCCCAGATGGGAGGAAGTACTTGCGGTGGCCAAGGCGTACAACATTCGTCTCTAAGTTCGTCTTACGACTCATAAAGCATGGTAGGGCTCAATGGTGTAGGGCTGCTTTCTTATGCCAATTCATCCTATTGAAGGTAATTAGGTTTCGGTCAAGTACGTTGAAATACTTCAAAATGCAATGCTTTCTTATGTGGGAGAAAATTTACCTGTGGTTTGAAAATAACAACAAGGAAGCACACTTCTCGTATGGCAAACAAGTTTTCCGAAGACAATTTGATCATTGATCTGGATTGAGCATATTCGAATGCCGACTTACAGTCTGTGTCAGAAAAAAGGAACCACGATTATTCATGAAATATAAAAGGTATATATTTAAATTTTTTTTACATGAAAAATGGACAAAACCACGCGTCGCAATTACTCAATAAGCCATTTAGTCTTCATCTCTTCATCGTTGTCGAGTATAGAATGGCATCTTATTCATGATTTGAACCAGCTTTTCTGCGTAACTCGTCGACAAATAGGACAAGATTTTGCGAACTTGACGCGCGAGTTGCTTTAAATCTCGGACTGGCCTACCGGCAAGATGTGTTTTCATAGCGTCTGGGAACTGGGAAGGCCAGTTCAATACTCTGACGCCATTTTCTTGATTTGTTGTTGTTCAATGTATTTTTCTAAGAGCAGTGGTTTTGATGATGTGGGATGGTAGGATATGTTCGCCTCCTTCAGTCGACGTTCGATGGTGTTGATACTCACATACACTCCCTTTTCAGCAAGAACTGATCGAGCTTGGCGTAGTCACAAAGAAAGTTCCCGCTTAAAAAGTTGGACGATCACTTTATCCTGCTTTTTTGTCGTCACTAAAAGCCGCGCTCGGCAAAGTCATCAACATTTTTATACATCTTATACCGCTGGTTCCACATCACAACAAACTTTTTTGATTTTTTAATTACTTTTGCAGCAGCGGTGTAAGAGAATTTCGGCCCTTTCGAATATGTGCATAAAAATACCGCCTCAAAATGCATCGCGTACTTCTCACTCATTTTTGGTTGGCTGCGTTTATGAGAAAGTTTCGAATGACACTAACCTGAGTTAGCACTGGCGTCGAAGCCCTTGAGTGGGTTTATTATGCAGCAAATCACCGAAAACTCCATTGAAATTGTTCGTAAGTTTATCAAAAATGACCGAAATCATCGCTGAAATTCATGGAATTGGAATTGAACATCTCGAAAACATCGATTTATCGCATTTTAACTGATCAATTGGGCTTACGAAAAGTCTGTCCAAGTTCCATTCCGGTCAAGTTAACTGAGGACCAAAAATTGTTGAGAATTCAAAATTCGAAAGACCTCATTAAAGAGGCGAGCAAAGGCGAGAACTTCCTTTATAACATTGTAATTGGTGATGAAGCGTGGTGTTTCTAACATAAACCTGAAACTAAGCATCAAAGTGCCGAATGGAAGGCCCCAGACGAGCCACCATCCAAAAAATCGCGTTTAGAGAAGTCAGAAATCAGGTCGATGATCATTTGCTTACACGATCCCAAGGGAATTGTCCACAAGAGTTCGTACCAACGGGCCAAACCGTCATTGCAATTTTCTATCTTGATGTTTTGAAGCGTTTGTTGCATTGCATTCGTCGAATTCGCCCTGAATACCGCGAAGGAGGAAGCTGGCGCTTATTGCACGATAATGCACCATCTCATCAAGCCACTCTTGTGACTGATTTTTTGACTAGAATTCGCATTTTAACCATCAATTACCCACCGTATTCGCCTGATATGGCTTCCTGTGATTTCAACTTATTCGGAAAATTGTATTTGGCCATGAAAGGAAAACGTTTTGGGTCCGTAGAGGCCATCCAAAAACCCGAAGGCTTGTACCGACAACCTGAAACACTCATTCGAAAAGTTTTTAGATCTCGCAAAACAGTGTATCGAGACCAGAGGGACTGTTTTGATGCAGGGGACTATTTTGGTCGCTTTGTAACAACGATTAACAAATAGAACATGGAAGTGTCTAATGAAAAATCCAATCAATAGAGCAAATAATGTAATTTTACTATTTGGACATAGAAGTATCGAGCGACTGAAATTTCATCACAGAAGTGCGTGAAAGTTATACCAACGGTGCGGGAGTGTCGGGCAATTAGCGTGATACTATACCTATGTTAAAATAAGTACATGAGCGTTTAAAGCAAAACGTGTGTATACAAACAGGCAGTGCCTATAATAAAAATAAAGGAAGAAGAAGAAATAAAAGTTTCTCAAAAACAATTTCATTTTTTTAATTCTTTAATATTTTTTATGCTTATACGAGTAGAAATTACATACAAGCAAACTCGACACTCTGAATGTTTGGGAAAAGCTAACTGACACTTGCTCCATAAAGAGTTAATGGGAATGTATGCGAAAACTTTTGTAACTCCATAAATGGATTCCTTGGACATGTCATACTAATTACAACTAAAACTTGACCGGGCCTAACAGTAGCGACTACCTGCATGTCGGTGTTAATTAGGTGACCGTGGCTGTATGTTTGCAACGAACCACATCAACAACAACTTAACATTGTATTTTCACACCTTTAATGAGCGAATTTAAAATGCGAAAATCTGTTTGCAAAAAAATCCCGAACAAGGACTTCTTTATGCGCATGGAGATTTTGTAGCTGCCGCAGCAGTTTGCCAGTTGTAGATTTCGTCATGTTTGATTATTGTTGTTGCTTTTGGCTACTACTATTTACTTGTACATTACTCAATCGGATGCTTGCTGCGTTGCCAAATAACAACGGATGCGTCTTTGTGGCACGGCTGCTTGCAAGTGACATGTTGGAGAATATGCAAATGCATGCATCCACACACACATTTATATTTGCATTTAACTATGTACATGCTTGTGTGTTTATAAGTACATACAAACGTAGGTATGTGCGCAATTGCGTGCTAGGCATTGTGAAGATGCAAATCGAGAGCGTTTAATTAACACCCGCGCGAATCTCAATTGGTTGGATGAGTAGGATGCAGTTGACTTTAAATTAATACAGGCATAATAATGTGTACAGTAACGTAAACATGTATGTATGTATGTATGTTTGTATATATGTATGTATAGGTAATAAGTGCATAAGTACACCTTGGAGTAGCCTGGCTGCTGATGACGTGGACACATCCACCGCACGTGAAGTTTTGGTTGTTGACGTGGCGATTTAAGCAATCAACGATTTCACACCCGCCTACGATTCGATTTCACACATAGACACACATGCACATTACAAATAGGCATTTAAATGCATACATGTGTGTGTGTAAGTATGTGTGGCCAGAAGGAGTAGCATCCGTAACTGATGAGTTCATGGGAACGTGTTGCATGCGCGCCGCAGCAGACACTTAACCAGCTACTTACGTCCTTACATATTACAAAAAAAAAGTGCATACACCTGTGCTCCGAAAAATAGCAGTGTTATACATATATTAGGAAGTTTTGCCTATGAATTTAAAGTTTGTTGTAGTAATTTTTTTTTAAAAGAAAGCAGATATTTTTTTTTATGAAGAGCTTTTTATTGGCCGAAATACGCTCGGAGGTTTGCTATTGCCTGCCGAGGAGCGATCGCTATTAGAAAAAACTTGTTTCTTCATTTTGGTGTTTCACCGAGATTCGGACCTATGTTCTCTCTGAATTGCGAATGGTAATCACGCACCAACCCATTCGGCTAGGGCGGCCACCAAACTTCAAACTTTATACAAAAATTGAAAAGCTCAACAAATTTTCATAAAAATTTCAATATTTAATAAGAATTTAAATTAGAAGTCTGAGTATGCAATTTTATGGGCCATTCAGCTTTGGTATAAAATTGTGCAGGTTTTAAGTAGCTCTACATTTTCTTTGAATTTTGATAGTTTTTCTCTCTAATCATTTGTTCATATAATGAATCCGTGAAAATGCATAAAAAAATTGCTAAAAATCAACAAGAAGTTTGAGCTGATTCACATTTCAGCTTTATCGAATGGATAATCGTACTTAATGGACTACATATAAAACTGCAACTCCAAATTTATGTTTAGTTCTGATTCAAATTTTTTAAATTTGAATGAAAATTTGTTCGATGTTTTACAATTTTTTTTTTTGTTTGAGACATGAATTTATATGGCCTTTATTATAGAATGAACTACATTAAAATAAACATTGAAATTAAAAAACTAAAAAGTGAATACAACAACAAAGTGAAGCGGCTACAAATTTCTATAGAATTTTGATAATTTGTTTTTGCAAACAGAGCTGAGAATTTTCATCCACATAAACAAGATTACGACCATTCATTACTTCGAAGAGAATTAATTGATAAAACTTCCTAATACAATACACTCCTATTATTTTGAACAGTGGTGCACATGTATATATATACACACAACCACACATACATACATACACACATACATACTCACCGCCAAACGCGCGCTGTCGTGTCTTCGTGCGCGCGGATTTAAATCATTTTAATGATTTGTAAACAAAATTAAAATTTAATTCGCTCTAAAAGGCGACAGCAGCAACAACAGAGGGCGCAGAAGTATAAGAAATATAAATATGTATGTATGCAAACATACAAATAAGGAGTCGCAACCATCTTTGTGCTCTTTGCTAGTAGCTCATTAAAATTGTTTGCGCAAAATAAATAAACGAAGCGAATTTCATTGCATGGCGTGAAAGTATTTGTTGTGCATAGCTCTAAAATGAAATGCAATAATTTTAAATGTTTTCTTTCCCAGCGTTTCAAGTCCGACTGTATTGTTGCTGTTGTTCCTCCATTTGTTGTTTATTGTCCTCCATAAATTCACACATTTTCCTGCTTTTAGTACTCCAGCGTTAAGTGCACTTGCACTCATTCGAGCGTATAATTAATTGGTATTTTCACTTAAATAAAAAGCCAAACACGAATACCATCACCCACACCAACAACAACAAAAGGAGAGCACAACAATATGTAGTAGCAAAATTTAGCTGGGCATGCGCTTTTTGAAAAATATTTCATTAGCTTGCAAAGCAAAAGCTAAACCTCGCACCCAGACTTAAAAGCAGTATTTTTATTTTTGTTATTCCAAACAAAGGCCTGTGCACTTCTAAGTTTTGCAAAATACTGATACCAAGTCAAAGCCATTTCATTGTTCTCTTACTCCTCAAATGCTGCAATCCTTAAGAGCTTAAGCTCATTTCTGCACCTGCTCACAAAAGCATTGCAGAAAACTACTGGCCTTGTGAGGTAGCTAGACAAGGGTCTGTGGTCTTCTCCTGGCCAAGTGCGTTGCACGTCAACTGCGAGAGCACTCGACCGTTCTTACCACGAGTGGATTGGAGGCGCTTTTATATGAAATTTTGAGATATTGTGGCAAATAAGGGGTTTTCCAATAAGAGGTGTTATTT
>JAYXIM010046727.1:0-13541 GCA_037575425.1 Anastrepha fraterculus
TGATATTCAAAGAAAAATGCAATTTTTTTTATAAATGATCGGATCATCAACAGGAGGGCTATCCCCACAATATTTCATAAATGCAAAATCCCAGACAAACTAACCAGAATAGTGATGATGACTCTGAAAGAAACTGTATCCAAAGTAATGATACAAGAAAAAAATCTGACCCCTTCAGAATTAAAACTGGAGTAAAACAAGCGGATACGCTCTCATCAACAATCTTCAACCTTATGCTATGCTGTGCCATCGATGAAGTAAGTGACGCAAAAAGGACTGGACATATTTTAAACAGAACTACCCAATTATTCGCATACGCAGATGGCAGAGCAATTGTCAGCAAAAATATCCACGCACTAACCAAAACCTTTGCTGATATTGAAATTTCTGCTAGTAAAATTGGTATTAAAATCAACGAAGATAAGACGAAATATATAATGATGTCCCGACAAAATAAACCAGCATCAGACAAACTAAAAATTGGCGATTTTTCTTTTGAAATCGTTGAATCCTTTGCGTCATTAACGAAACTCTTCAAATCAAGACTACTAAACAGACAATGCAAATTGACTCTGTATAAAACCATCATCAGACCAGTATTATGCTATGCAGCTGAGTCATCGACGCTAATTGAAACAGATAAAACAAAACTGTAAGCCTTCGAACGAAAAGTACTCAGAGGAATTTTCGGAGCAATCAAAGATCACGGCGAGTGGCGGATAAGATGGAACGACGAGCCAGATCAACTGATAAAGGGCGAAAATGTTATACGTTTCATCAAAGCGCAGCGGTTAAGATGGCTGGGTCACATTACAAGAATGGACGGTACGAGGGCACAGAAGGAGCGTTCACCACTAGAGCACGAGGAAGGCCGAGAACAAGCTGGACCGACGAACTAGAGGACGACATCAAGAAACTTAGGATAACGAACTGGAAAAAGTCGCAAGCCTTCGAGACGTATGGAGGTCCCACGTGCAGCAAGCCAAAGCTCACAAAGAGCTGTAGAACCAAAAGATGATGATGATCGGATGTTGATTTCATTATAAAGAGGAAGGTATGCCGTCAATAGTGGAAAATAACATCAGGCAAATGGCCACCACGACCACGCTTACAGGACAATATACTTTTCATGAAATTTGCTTTTGGCATAACCGAATTGCAAAGTGGCTGCCCTATGTCCTCGACAGTCTCACGAATTCCATCTTTGAGGTCTTGAACCGACCCTAAGCTGTTGGCGTAGACCTTCTCTTTCGCGTGACCCCAAAGAAAAAGGACACAAGGTGTTAAGTCACAAGATCTCGGTGACCAATTGTGATCACCTCTTCGAGAGATAACACGGTCCGGAAACTTTTCCCCTAAAAGATCAATGGTTTCGTTGCTTGAGGGGCACGTAGCGCCATCTTGTTGAAAATAAACGTTGTCCAGATCAATACCATCCAATTCCGGCCATAAAAAATCGGTAATCATCTCTGATCTAATCTAAATAACACCTATTATTGGTAAACCCTTATATTTAATGTTTATAAACCTTATTTTGAAATATTGCTTATGCTTCCTCCTTTAATTTGAGCTATAGAACTTAAAAATAATTTTTGTTTTATAAGCCAAACATTTTACAAATTTAGTAAAACGCTTACTGACGAAACGCTCTCGAACACTATGGGTCTTCGTTCTGGGCAATGACGATAAGTTTCCATAGCTATCAACATTACTCCGCGAGCTTTTTGCAACAGTTGTCTCGAGGATGAGATGGAATCATCTCGATAGCTGCCCTTCAGCTTTTCTGCTCTCGCGAGGCTAAAATTTAGGTATATTGCCGTTTGTTATTTTGCTAGGGATATGGCACGTAAAGATACGAAGGTCGTTTAAAAGTCCGAGCAAAAATAAAAAGTAACTTATTGTTTGTGGTGTGTTTTTTTATTTTTGAAAATAGTCTTCGTTTAGGCTACGCACTTCGTCCAATGGTGTTCTAGTTTATTTATACCTTCCGAATAATAGGATTTGTTCAAGTTTGAAAAATAGCTATTCGTTTCTGCAATCACCTCCTCGTTTGAAATGTATTTTTTTTTCGCCAGCCATTTCTTCAAATTGGGGAACAAATAGTAGTGCGAGAGATCCGAGAGAGTCTATTCTGGAGAATAAGGCAGATGTGAAACGAGTCTAAAGAGCTCTAGGCTCATAAGCCGCTCCGCCTTCAATAACATAATTCCGGAATGTAATCAAGAGGCTAAGTGTGGCGACTTTTGGGTGTAGTTCATCTACCAGCTACACAGCACTAGAGTAGTGTAGATTCCTTTTTTTTTTTGATCACTCCCACTAGGTGGGGCCAACTCCTTTACCATCCCGTTGCAAAGTCTAGCTCTGCCCTTGCCACCGCCAGCAGGTACTGTGTCGATTACTTTCAGGGCTGATGCATTCTATGTTGTCATCCTTCAACCTTCTTTCAACCGTCCAACCTTCTTCGTCATATAATAGGAGGGGCACGATGTGAGCCTTGTAAAGTGTTACTTTGGTTCGTGCAGGGAGGTTTTTAATACTAGATGGCCTACTTGATTGGCAGGAGATATTCTCCGTTGAATTTTAAAACGGATATTATTATCGGCGCTATTACTACCTCGAACTCGAGTACTATTTTGAAATTATAATTGTCAACAAAGGCCTGGATGTCGAGACGCGAGCGCTCTAAAACTATAGCCGGTAGTATAGCCATCAGAGCCGTCTTCGATTTTTCCAGCTTTTCGGCTGTTAAAACGCTGAAGTGCTTCACCGTAGTGGGTTCTTCAATCGATCAAACAGAAAAAAATTGCGGTAGACCATATCAGGTGAATTCGATGGCTGCTGAACGGTATTTGTTTTGTTCTTGGTCAAAAATTCATTTTTAATGATGGCACTGTTCCGATGGTGCGTTATTTAGTGAAAAATCCACGACTTGTTTTCCCACAAATTCTTTCTCAAATACTAGTCCTTATTAACAATCTGACCTTCTGGCACAAATTCATGGTGTGCAATATCATTGTAATCCATAAAAACTTTGAGCATCGCTTTCTGTTTTGACTGAAAACCGCGTGTCTTTTATCGTCTTCGTTCACTTGGAGCTATCCACTCACTTGCTTGATGGCTGAATGGCTTCACGCCGACAATATATCCATCCGTTTGATGAAAGTTGAGTCGGATTCAGCCTTGGAAATTATGCCTTTGCCTTTTTGGCATGAAATTAGATATTTTGGGGCCAACTTTGCAGTAACGCAACGCAAACTCAAATCATTCAAGAATGATAGAAAGAAGATTGCGCCCATCAGAGAGTACGCGACGTCACGTTTTTCTGAGTTATGCAGTATTGCCTACCATTTGCTCCTCGCAATATATTTAGTGCTTTTTTATACCGAAAATGCGAAAATTTTGAAGTCTCGTGTTTGTTTCTTTTTTTTAATTTAAAGCTTATACAAAAGAAGGTTAAAAAATGCCAATTTGTTCTTATAAAATTTGATATTTTGAAAGTGTGAATTTAATTTTTTGCTCCTTTTAAGGTTATGCAAGAATATTAAATGTCCCTCTCTCAACTCTTCTTAAGATTTAAAACCTTTTGACACATTTTAAAAAGCGTTTGAGTTTCCTGAATGCGGATTAAAACCATAGAGGTGTAATCGTTTTTTCCGGTTATCAATCCTTAGTGAGACATAGGACATTGTAAAAATAAGCAACAAAATACCAGAAAATACTAAAAAAAACCATACTGACATTTTTACAAAAAGAGTACCTAATCTAGTTACATAACCATAAATTTAGCAAATAAGTCGTTCCCTTAACCAAATAGTCTCGCTTAACAAAAAAAACTCATAAATTAAATTTTATATAAGCATAACACATTTATTAAAAAAAAACGCACATTCTAAAGACAATTTGTCACGCATACAAAGTTCTTTAAGTGATTCAATAAAAATTTTGTGTTTTATTTTCTTTAAATGGGCATTTTAGAGCGTTTTTATATCCAAAGCTAGGCAACACTGCAGTAGCGAGAGAGAGGTTTGACTGCCGAAAGCAGAAGAACACCAACAACACCTGCAATCGCGGGCAAAGCCACCAGATAAGCTAAGTAAAACTGAGTGAATTATTTCAATAATTATTAAAAAATTTATATTTTACAAAATTATTAACATAACATTTTAATTAGAACAGGATAGAAAAATGTCATGAAGAAAGAACTAAAACTCCGAGACTAAATAACAAAAAAAATGCTAAATCAAGTTACGAAAATGGTAATCTGGCCATACTGGCGATAAAATCACGTAACTCATTGTCAAATTCGCTGAGAGCCAAGTAACGGGACCACGATAGGCGCCATCTCATTATTCTTTCCATCATGCAAGTCATTAATACAATGCCCGGAATGGATCCCTAAGTAATGTTGTTCAAGTCCTCTGCCAGCTCTCTGATGGCTCATTTGCGTTAATTGATCAACTTTTCTGTAACTTTATTTATGTTATCATCAGTTTTCGATGTCAACGGCCTGACACTACGTTCTCTACGCCATCCTCGACGGACCCACGATCTCTTCAGAAGCGTTCATGCCACTCGTAAACGGCAGTTTTCTTTACTTCTAAAGTTTTCGCATCATTGAATCCATTTAATTCCTTTCATATCCATTTTTAAAACTATAAAAAGTCGAAAACACGTGCAGAGGTATAAAGTTTGAAAGTTTCTGTAGGAGGCTGAACTTGCATACAAAAATTATCAAAATCAAGTAAGAATCTAATGAATGGTCAAAACTTGTCAATAACTCGTAGGTATACTCGTACAAATCAGTGAATTATGCTAGTAATAGAGAATAAGTTTTGATGAAAATGATTTCTAAAGGCAAAATCAAGCGAACAAGAAACAAAATCCTGCGCATGCAGAAACATTTCGTTCGTATTTCATGACATACGTGATTGGGTTATAAAGATAAATATTTTAAATATGTATGTCGTACAGGAAGCACTGAGGCATATGGCTTCGTTCAAATTTCGAGTATTTGTAATTTATTCACAAGCCCGCTACTTACACTGTAAAATAAATTCGTACCAAAAACCTACACCTCCATTTAATGGCACTACAAAAAGTGCCCACAATATATTGAAACTCTGCCAGCAGCAACGCCAAATGGTGCGCAAATTGCCAAAACAAAGGAATATGGAATCTTAATGTAAATTTCATTGTGGAAATTTTTTGGAGCTAACGTAATTTTCATTTACTTTTGCACTCAACTGACTACCTCCGAAAACTTTACACAGAAGTCTTTTCTAAATCACACCTACTCGCACAGTCGCACAGCAAAAAGCATTTTCTGCCAGCAGCAAATGTAGGCATTCCGTTTGCCATTAAGGCGGCTGTCTGCAAATGTGGTTACAGGTGCTGCTGCCAAACGAAAAGTAGCGCTGAGGAGAAGGCGGATATGCGGAGAAAAGTGGTTTGTGGTAGAGCACACATTTTACTCTGTCACGAAATTTCACCTAAATTATAGAAGAAGAACACTCGTGGCCTCCAAGCATAGTTAAACATTCAAACCTAAAAGCTCAGAGCAGCTCTCAGGTCGGCGTTTTATGCCACCTGCTCCCTCTTCGTGTACGCCACAAGTAAAGCAAGTAAAAGTTCTATTAATTTTCCTTCACCTGTCTACTACCCTGCCTACTCTGATGGTTATGTAGGTGAAGGTATTCCCATTATGTCAAATATGTAGCAAATATTTCCGTGCCCATTACCGTTTATACCGTTTGTTGCTGTTGTTGTTGTCGGCACTATGAAATATTTATTTTTGTTGCTGCTGGTTCTTCTTAAATAGCAAACACATTAAAATTGCGATTAAAAGGCCGGATAAGCATCTTGAAGTTGGAGAATAGCCCAGTTCGGTTGAGCTCATCACTGAGATGCCGTTAGACCTAGACGGCTGCTCTTTCTCTAAGTGAATACAAAGGGCAAAACCAAATCATGGCAAACACTTGACGAGCAGTTAGGCGTAAATGCTGTGTCTGTATGCAGTTAGATGGAAACGCGCATGTATGTATGTATACAGTTGCTACTATTGCCTGTAAATAGGCGGACGAAGATATTTGTATAAGCCTGTAGAGCACTTAAAGCCACAATTTAATACAATTTTCTTATGGAAAAACAAATTATTTTATATAAATACATACTGAGTCATGCCATAAGTTCTGTTACAAGTTAAGTGAGTTATAGATATGAAATTGTAATACTTTTTAACGGAGTCAGTTTTATTTAATCATGTAAATATTAAAGAAAAACTGCTGAACTGCTTCATTACGCCTGATAAGACATCCTCCTGGTATACTTTAGCCCCGGTCTTAACCCATTTTTCGCAGAAAACATAAAGGCGTCACAAGACACTCCCCACCAAAGCATTACGGAGGCTAAATGGTGGCAACGCTGAACCCTTGGAACAACATTTTTTGCGTCTTTAGAAGTTTTAGCATATATTTTGTCGTTTACTTATTACAAACGTCTTCAACAGTGAAAATTTTTTCTTCTATGAAAATAATAGTTTCATGGTCGTTGACCGCGTGCCACCAAAGAAGCTGCTTGCGTCTGCCGAGTCTAGTTTTCTTCAAGCGCGTTGTCAAAAGATGACCAGATTAGCGACGGAAGGCTTTCGTATGGATATCATTTCTAATTAGTCTTGACATGGATCTGGTCGATACATTCCTTTTCCTGAACAGGATGCCCTACTTTCTAAAGGGATTTCTGCGAATTCTTTCTCGAACGGCTTTTATGGCTGCACTGGTTCGAACCACGCGAGGACGACTACTTCGTTTTTTGTCTGTCACTTCAGACGTTTGGGAAAAACGATTGATCGTGCGGTATACAAATATTCTGGATATATTAATTTTTTCAGTAATTCGTAAATCTCACTTGCACTTTGTGTGCCATATGTGTCGGGTCACTCAAGCTACTAATTTTTCCAAAATTCGAAGAAATGGCTGGCGAAGAAAATATATATTCCAAACGAGGATGTGATTGCAGAAACGAATGGATACTTTTCAGACTTGGATAAAAGTCGTAGTTTTTATTTTTGCACGGAATTTTCAAACGGCCCTCGTATTTTCTATTTTTAAATGTTGTAACTATTGTAAATGCATACAAAACAAGATGACTGTGCTAGAGACATGCTAAAGAACTGAATTTGAAGCGAGATGTGAGAACATAATTAGGAGTTTTGGAACTGAATTTGAATTTTTCCTAATTATTGGAGAGGAAGTAAAAATCAGTCAAATCCAGTGTCCATATATTTTTGATTCACAGAATTTATGAAGTTATCTATAATATAATATTATTTACGGATATATCAGAGATCTATTTCGATGCCAAAAAGTAATCAAGTGCGCTTTCCTGTAGAGAAGCAAATGCATCCACAAAGAGTCACTGTTTGGTGCGTTTTTTGGTCTGGCGGCATCATCGGGCCATTTTTTTTCGAAAATGAGCGAGGAGTCGCGGTTACAGTAAATGGCGAGCGTTACCGTGACATGCTCAACGAGTTGTTTTCAAAAATTGAAGAGGATGACATGGACGACATTTGGTTTCAACAGGACGGTGCAACTTGTCACACTGCCAAAGTTACACTCGAACTTTTGGCTACCGTTTTTGAAGTCCGATACCAATTGGCCGCCTCGAACCCTCGAAATAAAAAAAAAGTTTGAAAAAATATTGATTAGTTGTTTTTATAGCCGATTCAAAAAGCAAATTTTACATGGGCCACACTATATTTCAACTCGTTTTACTTCCCGCTACTCTCTAGATTTGGCTCCCTCGGGTCCCTCAGGCTACTAATTTTTCCAAAATTCGAAGAATGGCTAGCTTGAAAAATATATATTTCAAACAAGGATGTGATTGCAGAAACGAATGGCTACTTTTCAGACTTGGATAAAAGTCGTGGTTTTAATTTTTGCACGGACTTTTTAAACCACCCTCGTATTTTCTATTTTTAAATGTACAATATTTGTAAATATGATACATACAAAGCCAGATGAGTATGCTAGAGACATGTTAAAGAAATAAATTTGATGTGATAACAGAACTAGGAGTTTTGGAACTGAATTTGAATTTCTCCAAATTATTGCGAATCATATATTTTTGATTCGCAGAATTTATGCAGTTATCTATAATATAATATTATTTACGTATATATCAGAGATCTATTTTGATACCAAAACGTAATCAAGTGCGCTTTCCTAAAGGCTTCGAAAGTATTCCAAACTGATAGACTTCATAAAGTAAAGACATAAATATATACTGCGACAGCCAAGCAGCAATCAGAGCCTCGGGCTCGTTGTTTGTGCCTTCGAAACTAGTCGGGGAATGCCTGACTTCTCTCCCAATTGCCTCCGAACACTTCGCTATTACGTTAATTTGTTTTCCTGGTCACGTTAGTATAGAAGAAAATTGGTGGGCTGATGAGCTGGCTAGACAGGAGACCGTAGAGACGGTCTTTTAGGCGGCCATCCAGTGAGACTTTGGATTGCTTAAAGTCCTTTCTGCAGAAACTGTCTGTAGGATGAGGTGGAATCATCTCAGCAACTTCTCCTCAGCTGCCCTGCTCTTATCGGAGTAAGATTCAGACATTTGTGCTTTGAATTTTTTCTACACCTGAGTATGTATATAAAGGGTGATTTTTTAGCTATTATCTTTTTAAACAGTAGGTTTAAACAGCTGACGAACGTTTCGTGTTTTATTTCACTGTCAAACATCTTCAGTTCGTTCTATAATTTAACCATGAATCGTCTTACAAACGAACAACGCTTGCAAGTCATTGAATTTTATTATAAAAATGCGTGTTCTGTTAAGAAAGTTTAAGGGGGAGCCTGCTTTAGAGGCTTCAAAAAATCGAATTTTTTTTTTGGATAAATGTCTTTCCAAACTATCCAAAAATGTGTCCTCAAAATTTCAGAAGCAAATTCAAAAGAATTGATTTAAATAAAAATTGCATGCATTTTTCTGAATTTTACGTGTGTTTTTTTGAAAATCACCCTTTATATATCATATATATATAATTGGAGCGTACACTCTTTTTGTCTGTTTATCCAAGCTTCTCCTCCTATTTGTACTATGCGTCTTGACGTTGTTTCATGAATAGAGGGACCTACAGTTTCAAGCCAACTCCGAACGGTAGATATTTTGTTTTGAGGAGCTTTTTGATGGCAGAAATACACTCGGAGACTTGGCATTGCCTGCCGAGGGGCGACCGCTATTAGAAAAAACTTTTTCTTCATTTTGGTCTCTCACCTACATTCGAACCTACATTTTCACTGAATTACGAATGGTAGTCACGCACCAATCTATTCAGCTATGGCAGCCGCCTGAGGATATGGCAGGTTTAAATATCACACACCGGGTGAATTTCATCAGTACCTTAAAGCGTTTGGCACTCATATAATTAGCCACTGTTGATCTTCATACTCTAATGCAAAGCCCCTTCATCCCTTTTCCAGCTGTTTGGTTTTTTCCTTCTAAAGGGTTTTTCAATAAGGGCGGGTAGATGTTGAAATGGAATACAATGGCGTTTGCTGTGTAGCCCGTAGCGCTGTCCTGCTGGGACCACATGTCGTCTAGGTCCATATGGTTCAATATGGGCCATAAGGAATTGGAAGGGCCACCGCGTCTATCGAAAAATGGGTGCAATGCGCGCAACGTTTGCGTTAATGAACACTCATTTTGATAATAAAGTTTTATCATTTGAACGTGCTGTTCAATCGTAAACAACTGAATAATAAACAAAAGATTTGACAGATGTCACCAAAACAAAATGGCTGCCATAGGGCGCCAAAATCGACCCGCGCCAATTGAAAACCCCTATATTTTCTCCCTGTATGGTATCACAATGAACGAATTTGGCTTCTGTGTCCAAATGGGTCACTCACGTGGGGCGCGTTTTATCCTATCTTACCCAGGTCTTCATAATTTCCTTCAAATATGATATGACATAAATAGGATGTAGCATCTCTGAGTCTAGTCAAAAACGTAAAATAGGAAATGAGGGCATTTAAGTAACTTCACCCATAATTTTATTACTCCACTAAACTTTTAAGAAAAGGAAAAATACCTGATACCAAAATTACGTTTTTTTCGAATCTTTCGATCTTGACTCTAATAGACGTAAAGGAAAGGCCAAGATCTACATCTGTTTCTTGATTGTAATAAAATGTTTCACGGCATTTTTGGATTTAGTTAGTCGCGATTTCGTGTTAAGTATTCGAATCATCTGGGACATGGTACAAAATTATTCTGAAAATTGATTTATTCATAAGCTGGAGTAAATGAAGTAAACTTCTTCAAAATTTTCGGGCATTTCTTTCATTTGTGTAAAACAGTTTTTAGAAAAAAAAATGTTTCCAAAAAAAAAATTTTTTTATATAAAAATGTTAAACAGTTCCCAATATACGACTTTAATGAAAATCCATGCCAAAATTTTCAACATCGAATAAATCTTGGAATTGCAAAATTTTTTTCAAAAACTTTCATGCCGAAATTTTCAACATCGAATAAATCTTGAAGTTTTTTTTTCAAAAACTTCTGTTTGTTTGCATATTGTTATGCTCAAATTTCCAAAATTCTCGTATTATTTGACATGGAATCCCTTTTTTTTAAATTATTTTAGAAAAAACAATTTTCATTGTTATTACTGCAAAGCAATCCAAATTTTAGCTAATTCAGAATAATTTCACTTATTCGCCCTCTCCTAATGCTATACATCAGCTATATCAATTATTATTCTTTAACAATAGCGCAAGGAGCTACCTTCCGGCATTGTGGTTGTTATCCCTATTGTAATACTCCTTTTCCTAAATTCTTACATACACTCTTACAAAAGCACTCTCATGTATGTAGCTACCTACATACAAAGTATGAAAGTTACTGCAATTCTGATGAGCTGGAAATGGATGAAAATGGAAATCTATTATAGACAACCCCATCAGCAACAATTTTATCCATTCCCTCTGCTATAACTTTACTCACCTGCCAGAGCTTTTATGTTGGCAAGAAGAAAGTTAGTAGGTTAGTAATAGCTTTTTGTCTCAATATCGACTTTTACAAAACACACACGCGCCCAATCATTGGGGTAAATTTACAAGATTCACAATGGCGCACAAGCCATATCCGTTGAAGATCTTAATACCTCACTGCCACATTGCCTTACTGCCTTGCTAACTTAAGTGACGGGCTTCTTTGGCCAGGTTGATGGCTCATTGTAGATAAGAATTGAAAGAGGAAATTCTCAAGTACTGCCTACTTGTCGGCAGACTGTTGGTATATGTGATAGGGTATAGATGTAAATATATATACTCGTAAATGTATGGTAGGGATTGGCCAGGAAGGAAGCAAGAAATTACTATCCCTGTGTGCAGTAATTTGTGAGATTTAGAGGGGTGAATGGTGTGGAGTGGGAAATGAAAAGGACTAAGTAGGAAAATTGCGCGAATATTTATTGCCTCATTGCCTCAGTGCATACTAGAAAGGTCATACGGATTAGAAAATTGTTGTAGAGAGATTTCATGTAAAGTGGTCCAACAAGTGCTACTTTGGACTAAATAGGCAATTGAGTAGAAAAGATCTCTCTCGTCGCACAAAACTCACACTTTATAAGTCTCTCATCATACCCGTGCTATTGTATGGCGCAAAAGCTTGGGCGATGACAACATTCGATGAGGCGTCACTTGAAGTGTTTGAGAGAAAGATTCTGCGCAAGGTTTCTGGACCTTTGTACGTTGGTAACGACGAGTATTGCAGACGATGGAACAGTGAGCTGTATGAGCTTTACGACGGTATAAACATAGCGCAGCGTATAAAGATTCAACGGCTACGTTGGCTGAGTCAAGTCGTCCGAATGGATACAAACGCTTCGGATTAAAAGTATATTCGATACGGTAACAGTTGGTGGTGGCAGGGGAAGAAGAAGGCCTCCTTTGCGTTGGAAATATCAGGTGGAGAAAGACTGGACTTTACTTGATATGTCCTATTGGCGCCGGTTAGCACGAGAAAGAAACGACTGGCGTGCTTTGTTAAACTCGGGCAAACTCGCGTAAGCGGTTATCGTGCCGATCAAGAAGAAGAAGATCCAAGTAATTTGGATATTCGTATAAAAATGTTGGTATAAAGTTCTTTAAGTGAAATATCTTCGGTATTTTTAACATTTTTAAAATATGCGTTTTATTTTTTAGGAAAAAATATTTATGTTTACTTAACAGAATTGCGAAAAAAACTTTCTCTCATAGCTTTTTTTGTTATTTTTTCGTTAATAGCTGCGATTATGCTCAGTAATCCCTGCGAGTTTCATATTAGGACACTCATAACTTTTTAAGTTATACTCAAATGTAATCAATGGATCAGTGAAAAAGTGTCAGATTCGTGTATGAGTTCCATATTTTTCATTTTTTTATATCTTTATATGATTTATCAGTTTGGTCACTTTCGCATTCAAATATTACCTTGAATTCACCATCCAATCAAGCCCTGCTGTTTTAATACACTAGACTGAGCTTCACGGAACCAGGCAAACCCACACTCTGATTTAAAACCAAATCTGTCGCCTAAAATATCTCTATTGAATGATCTGCTTCCATGTGGAGATTGCGTTTTGCTCTGCATGGAGTAGGCCTCGAAATCCAGTCAGTGTGGAACTTTAACCCGAACTAAACCTCTTACCGTCCAAGTGCCAATCCCGCCATTACTACTTTCAAGTCAAACGTTGGGAGGCAATTAGAGTACTGAGCTAAATATTTGTTCACATGCAGTCGGTCAAAAGTCGCACACATTTCATTCCGACTATTTTTGGCTGTCGAGCTTGACCACCCACACCCACCATATTCGTCTGGTTTTGACTTCTAACGTCTATTTCCAAATACATATAGTATCGGCTGTTCAGCAGCCGCTTACTTCGTAACCGCATTTTTCTAGCCTTTTCTGCTTACCTGAACATATCCTGGATCTCGGTGTTGGGAAAATCATATTACATGATGCCTATTTTCTGGCTTCAGCGAAGAGTTTCTGTCTCTGTTTGTTGCAAATCGTAGACAAACAAACCACACGTGCTTCACGTCTTTGTTTTCTTGGCATAGTGGAGAGTCGCATACAAAGTATTTTGCAACAATAAGAAACCTCCAAGTGTATTTCTGTCACCAAAAAGCTTCGCATAAAAACCAAATTTGTTTTTTTTAGAGGTTAGGTTTTCAAGATGAAATAAAACGTATATAATTTAATGTTATGGCCAAGAATTTAGCTTTATTATAAAGATAAGGGTTTGCCATTATGTTTTAAAAATGATACCCATTCAACCAAAAGTGAGCTTCATCGCTGAACAAAATTTTCTTCGATGCGTCGCGCGAACCGAACCATTATTTTCGTAATAAATTTGCACGATTTTCAAACGTTGTTCAGGTGTAAGTCTATTCATTATGAAATGGCAAACCAAACTGAGCATAAATCAAGTGACAGCTGTCAAAAAGACCATCTACGAAAAAAGTAGTGCCCACTTGAAAACCTAACCTCTAAAAAAAACA
>JAYXIM010046728.1:0-80852 GCA_037575425.1 Anastrepha fraterculus
TACAACCAGAGGGCGCCCGGTATCTGGAGGTCACCGTTAAAAGACACACTGACGTAGTGCCATTCATCACTTAGGCACGGTACGAATAACACCTGTGATTACGGGTTTTTTCGAGTTTGCCTCTCTAGATCCGCCATTTTCGGTCGAAAGCAGGGGCACCTCGTGCAGGAGTGGAATATTACCACAATGGTCGGTCTTTAGGCTTTAGGCAGTTCCTGCCAGTCGCCTCCGACTAGTTACGAGCGCACCAACATCGAACTCAGAGCTCTATGCCGGCTTGGTAGCCGTAGTAAATTTGTTGTCCCTAACAGTAGTTAAACAAATAAGAAAGAATTCAACTGCTTCTTTGGCAAGCTGATACCTTCACTTCGCACTCACTGCAGTGGTTCGGTAGCTTATCCACCCAGTATTTTAATGCAATGTGCCTGTGACGAGGTACCCAAATGGGACTACTAACGAAATATTCAGAAGCAGTCGAAAGAGAAGTCAGGTGCCACGCAACTTGGAATAAACTGCAGTGGTTCTCTAGCCAGAATTTAGGCAGAATACCCAACCACCAAGGCTTTCGTTCAACTTCGAGCCCCACTCCAATCCACCAAAGTTATGCAAAAATATAATAAAATATAATATGAAAAATTGTAGAAAGCTCTGAAGGTGTGACCCGAACTAGCGCTGCATTTCAACAAATCTTACTAAAACTTTGTCCACTTCATTTATGTTAAATTGATGGTATTTACTAAATTTACTGGGATTAATGTAAGGTGGCCGCCAACGCCGAATTTGTTGGTGCGTGACTCTCATTCGGAAGTGCACAAGTTCGAGATCACGAGTAAGAAAAACCAATTAATAGCAACAGTTGTTTTCTAATCCCGCTTGCCGCTCGGCAGGCAATGGCAAACCACCGAGTGTATTTCCGCTATGAAAAAGCTACTCATAAAAAGCTCAAGACGATAACACAAATAGGAAGAGAAGCTCGGCGAAAAGGCTTAGCCTAGGAATTTGGCGACAATACAAGCCATAGTCTATAGAGTCTACAGGCAAAACCAAGATGCTCTCCTTATATTGGAAGAAGAGCTATGCCAGAAACCTGTGTGAAAGCTCATAAAGCAATGCTCTGAAATTTATTGGAGCTAAATTCTCACTCGGCATTCCCAATAGGAGAGTATTCTACAAAAATATTAGTCCGAAACTTTCAGTAGGGGTTACCGAAGCCACAAAAGCCGCCAATATCAGCGTTTACTCATAAGTGACCGAAATTTTTGACAAATATTTTCACTTATCAGGTAACGCGTGACGTTTCATCTGCCACAATAATTTGTAAGCAAAGATTTGTAATAATTAAGGCGATAATAGGGCGACTATAACCTCCTTTAAAATAGTCTTATAGAGTTACCATAGACACACCATCAAATCTGCCAAGGTGCTGTGGACTCAGCTCCTGACCTGTGCAAGGATGAGGAGGCTAGAATGGAATATGGGTCGCAGAAGCCGACTGTCGAAACTTAACAGGAAGGACGTGAGAAATATTTTTGGGATTCTAACAGGGCATTGTGTTATAGGCAGGCATGCCAGCAGACTGGGAGCACCCTATAAGGACTACTGCAGCAGCTCTAACGATATTGAGAAAGAAGTGACTGTAGAACACTTTCTCAGGGTAGAAGAAGGTTCAGTATTCTAGAAAAAAGTTCTTTGAATAATTTGACAGACGTAGCCAATTTAAAGATAGCAAAGATTGTTCGGTACATTAAAGACACAGGTTGGTTCAATGAGTTTAGTGTAGAGTGAGGAGACCGGACAGCCCTGGTGGTACCACAATGGACCTACAGCAGGCCTAGGTGTGTCGATACGAAATTACTTACTTACCCACCACACATTTTTTGAGGAAACCCATTCCTTTTTTTAGTTGTTCCAACGGAATTACAAAGTAAGAGTCTTCCTTTTCAATGCAGCTGCGTTCAACCAAATGTGTACACGCATATTTGTGCCAAGCAAAAACACTATAGCTGATGGTACCTTTTGCCATTACTGTTCCCAATTTGCCACATGTCAACTGTGGCGGAACTGTGCACGCTCGGCGCACACATATGAGAATGGAAACGTTTCTCGCGCTGCGATTCAATGTGATAAAAGACGTAGAAAAGTCACAAAAATCTGTGAAAACTCAAACAAAAGCAAAAAGCGAAACAGAAGCACTCACATAAAGAGGCAGAGTATTCTGACAGCCAAGCAAAATAAATAAAACAAAACGATTGCTTTACTAAAAACAAAAGAAAAGCAGGGAGGATGAAACTGAAAAATCCAGCAATTTGGTTGGGGAAAATAGTGCCAAAAGCAGTGCTCAAACACAAAGTAAAACGTGCTTCAAGCCGCGTCGTTTTACCGCTAGCAAAGGCATACAATTGTGAAGTGTAGAATGGTAAAAGCTGCAACGAAGGAAACTGGAGCGAAATTATCTCACCTTTGTGATGATGTTTTTATAGCAAGCAAACAGACAGCCAGAGAGACAGATAGCGCTACAACGCAAGGCTTATGGGGTGAGAGTTCTTATTATTCCTCATTTCCAGCTTGTGTACGTGCGGGAAAGCCAGCTTTAAAGTATGATAGAATAAACCAAATTGCACAGCTTAAAGCGCAAAAAATCCAACACTTCAAACTTCAGTTGCTTTTTTGGAGCAAAAAAAAAAACAACAAAACAAAGTGGAAAGTGCTAAAGATTAAAAAGATACTAATGCCCTTTGACTTTTAGCTTACAATCTACCATTTTTGCATTCTCTATCTCTGTCGCTTACTCTCACTCCCACCCGCTTTTTCCTTTTCCTTTTTCGCCACTCGTCCTAAACACTTTTCCTGCTTAAAACCACTTCCATTTAGAATCTTCCTGACACTTCTTAACTACGAATGAAAAGTAACTAAGTATGTACGTACGTTGGCAACACTGCACAATAATGCTAAGTCAACGCTAAGTTTTCCAAACTAATTGCTATAGTTATTTGTTGTTTTTGCTATCAACGCACACTTGTGCTTGTGCTACGAAACAATCCAAGCACTTTGTTGCATTAAATTTCTGTTGAATTTTTTTCGCATCCGCCTCTCTCGACTTCCTCTCGCAATCCAATGACTGCACCTGCATCCCAACTATTCATATTGTCGGATTTCTGTTGACACTTTTTTCACCTTTTCTCAGGTAACACACATCCTGGCATATTCTCATTTGTAAATGTGGGTATATGTATGTATGTGTGTAGGTATATGTGAGTGTATGGTCATTAAAAGAAGACATTTGCGTATTGCGCTTAGAGATATGGAGATATGGAGCACAGGGCGGCACTTTGGTGAAATGAATTTTATTGTTGAAGAATTTTGGTCAGCAGCGAATAGTAGGAGTTTAAATGAAGCTACAAAAAGGATTCTTGAAAATGGCATGTTTTGGGGTTTTTAAATGAGTAAGGCAACTTTAATAAGAAGAAATGTAAATGGAAAAGCGTAAAATATGCTGCAGTATTAAGTCACAGAATACTTCATGGACAATGCTGGTTGCATAGGATAACCATTTTTTAATCCTTTTTCGATATTTTTAAAGTAGGTAGTATTAAGTCGGAAGCAAATTTTTTTCTATTAGCGGTCGCACCTCGAGAGGAAATAGCAAGGCGCTGAAAAACCGACCCATAAAAAACAATCTGTCTTCGGGAAGCGGCGTAAACTGTACGTCTATTCATTTGCGGAAATCATCAAGACGTACACCACGGCGGCCGCCGTAGCCGAATGGTTTGGTGCGTGACTTCCATTCGGAATCAGAGAGATCGTGGGTTCGAATCTAGGTGAAATTACCAAAATGAAGAAAAAGTTTTTTCGAACAGCGGTCGCCCAGGCAATGACAAACCTCCGAGTGTATTTTCTTCAACGAAAAAGCTCCTCATAAAAAATATCTGCCGTTCAGAGTCGGCTTGAAACTGTATATCGCTTCATTTGTGGAACAATATCAAGACGTACACCACAAATTGGAGTAGCAACTCGACCAAACCACCAGCAAAGGAAGATGCAAGCGCCAATTGTATACATATATAACTACGAGAAAAGTCCATCCATCCATCCATTGTTCTATCTGAAGTAGAAAGGAGTCAACCTAAACAAAGCTACATCTTTACGATCTCTAAACCGGTTTCCGTTCAACACTCTCAACCCTCCACACTGGTATTGATCTGAAAATTGTTTTTATTTTAAATAATCTTTTAAACTAGATACAATACAGAGAAAATTTCAAGATTTTGAGAATATTTGACTGATGGTGGCTTAGGTTACCCCTTATGGGTTCATGCAAGTAAATTTTTTTTAAATATTTTATTCGTAATTCATAGTATCAAATGCCTTAAAGACCTTACAGCTTTAAGATCGGAGACTATCGAAAAAAATTAATTTCATTTTATCAGGAAGATTAAAGATCGTACAGGAAATCACCACGTCAGCCAAGATCTTTAAAATAATCAGTTGAAAATAAAAGTGTAATATGAAATTACGAAATATCAACTTAAGATCACTAAGAAATCTATACTCATTGAATGAAATGAGCACCGGCCAAGTAAATCGGAGAATCAGTCAGATTAAAAGGGAGAGAAAAACGCATGGTCTCATATAAACTAGAGCAAGAGAGATAATACATATAAAAAGAGATAAATATATGTTCACATAAAGCTATAGAAAGAGAGAGAGAGAAATATATAGAGAGAAAGAAATAGGAAGAGAGTGTGCACAAGAGCAAATGCGATAAAATATTTCCAATATTTCATTGATCAAAAAACCTTAATTCCACTAATTCTACAGAATCATCCAGAGGTCAAAAAGGAGATTAATTTAGGAGTTCACATACCACAAATATTTACTTATAAAATTTCGCAAATCCTGGTAATTTATAACAAGCAGAGATGACTATATTAACTCACTGATCGTATACTAGAATAGATTAAATGAGGTTACGGTGGTTTCCACTCTCTACGAGCATATAGAGGAGCTCACTTAAGCTTGGAAGCCCACTGAAATACCACTTACTTGGGCTGAAGTTCCACCTTTAATTCGCAGTGTGATTCAACCTACTTCGTCTCACTAATAAACGCCTCATGCGGCACACGATACAAACAAGACACGGTCTTGATGCTAGCCGACATCCCATCCCGGATAAGCGGTGAAGAGTCAGGATGTCTCGCAAGGGTTGTTGTTGTTGTAGCAGTGTGTTGACAGTCCTTGGTCGGATATAAATCCGGGTCGCTTCGATAACGTAGAATCAGCTGTCGTGGGACCCATTAGAACCGATTTCCAGTTATATGAAGATATGTTACCATCAGCGTGCCACCCGCAGATAATTGTCTATTTATGTTTATTCTGTTATTTCTGTTATTTAGAGGTTTTGGAAGGCTGCGACGGTGACTATCGGTGTTGTCGAGAAGCTGAAGGCTAGGGTCGCTTGGATGCACTCTAGGCTTTGTTCAGCGACTTTTGCCTGTTACGAAGCCGGTTCCTTCGGCGCCGGATGTGAATGGGTGTCTCGTCGCCTTGACCTACTTTGAGGTGATCACTCGCGACGATAATTTCTTTGGCTCACTTTAAAGAGGCTCATCCATTAAGCTTGGAATCACATTTCCTTATCGCGCTCAGCCTCTTCATTATCTTGTCAGTAGCGCGTCGCTCTCACTTTGCCTTTACAGAGAGAATGTCGGTCTTAAGACTTTTGGAGGAACAGGGAAGCTAACTAAAGTCGTCAGTTCCTGGAACTCCGGCAGAGCCAACACTTGCATGCCTCAGGCGGTACGTTTCGTTCGTTAAGGATTCTTAGCCGGACAAGTTGGCGTCCCTGTTTCAAGGATCGTACACTAAGAATGTGATGAGATCAGTTTTAAGCTTGTGTTTTACGGCAAAATGAGGACCGGTGCTGGATTGAAACTTCTTAGGTAACGAAATTATCTTTCCAGGAATTTCAAAATATAAGATAATGAGATCACAAAACTAAGTGCGTTTGGCACATCAAAACTTAAATGTGTAAATATTTTTTATAAATAATAATTATAAATATTTCTTGGATATATCTAAAAGGATTATATCTAAATACAAACAAAGAGTACCAGCTGTCAGAAATATTTATTATCGAAATGGTCGATGAGTTTTACAGGACCTTCATATTTATTTATTGTCCTCCTTTTAAAGATTTGGAAAAATGTCTTTTTATTCTATTTGCGAGATGAACTTTAGTATCGACCCCAAGTACTTGGAAATCATTATTACAGATTATTTATAATTAAGATTTGTCATCTGTGCATCGGTACAGGATATATCTCAAGCATGTACCCTGCAGTGTCGTTCTCTATTTCGCACAATGTACAGATTTCGCACGTACAAATTCCCAGTTTAATTAGATGATAGTTCAGTCAGCAATTTCCTGTTAGAATTTCCGACAGTAGAATAACTAAGTTGTCCTTAGAAAATGATTGCATGCAATCTAAGCTTAAGTGTGGCTGCCGAACACACACAGGCTAGGCTACTCCGGCTTGCTTTGTGACTCTATACTCTCTATAAGTACTTTTATATCGCATCGGAAACAGCTGGCATACATACATATGTTAGAATTTTGTGCGTAAAAACCTTCAATTAAAGTTGGCAAATTTCAATTTCCGTAAATATTTCCTTAAATCGGAGGAACTCTTCTTCTCACTTAGGCTACACTTTTACTAAATTATATTGGAAGAAATTCGAGGAAATTTATTGCAAGTATCTCTTAAATACATTTAATACATAATTCTTTTTTTTTGTTTTTTTTTGTTTTCTATGTTGCCACATGCTATTTGCCACTCCGACTCCCATTCCTAGTTCGCTTGAATTTTACGTGTTTACTTTCATTTCTATTTTTATGCTGTCACATACTTTGCCACACTCAGCTCCATCCTGTGTCGCACTTCTATTTATTCGTTTCACATTAATCTCCATTTAATTTTTTTCTTTGTGTTTCTTCGATGTTGTTGTAGTCGTCGTTGTTGATGTTGTTGTACGCAGCTGTATTAAAAACGTGCTGTTGACAGTGTTTAATGTCTTCACAGCCGCAGGACGAATAAATGTTCGCATATTTACTCAACATATAATACATACACAGATGTGAGTGTGAGTGTGTGTATAAACCTAAGTTGTCTACCGAACTACTGGGTACTAGGTAGGTTTTACATACATAAATAAGTACTATGCACCTATGTACACACACACACACACATGTGCTCGTATTGCACCAGAGTGGAACCGGAACTGACATGTGTGTGGCTTAGCTGTCCACACACATGCGGGTAGCTGGCCTCACTTTTGAATTAAAATATCAAGCAAATACGCGTTTGAGTGAGTGAATGGCTGCGGGAAAGTCCTGCTGCTGTGCGCATGCAAAGGTGGTACGGTACTTCAAGCCATTTCGTTCTACTTTTTCTGAGGTTTTTCGAGGTTTTTTAGTTTATTTCACGTTTTTTTCTGTTTTTTTTTTGCTTGTTCTCTTTTTGAGTGCAGCTCATCTGCTTCTGTGCCGCCTCAGCCGCCTCCCCCCTCTATGTACGTTGACACTGGCGTCACCAGGTCCTGTGTTGCATGTGTCATGTGCACTCATACATACCTATGTACTATACATATACGTTATTCATTGGTATGTTTCTGTATGTGTATGTCTTGGTTTGCAAGGCACATTTAATAATTAAAATGCCAACACTAGAGAAATTATTTAAATGTCGCCAAGAGTTGCTGCCAACTAAGTGCGCCTTTCGAGCGATACCAAAATACACACATACACACCTGCATCACAATCATGCATTCTGACGTTGAAAACCCTGCAGAAGAGGTCATAGGAAAATTCACAATAAACTTTTTAGAAATCTGTATGAATTTATTTTTATGTTTTAGTTTGTTTCAGTTCCTCATTTGTAACTATATATATTTCGGTAGGAGAAATTGTTATTGCAACTGGGCTCAAAGTAACTAGTTGTCAACTAGTTTCAGTTGTTTTTTTTTTTGTTTTTTTGGTAACTTGTTGAAATTAGACTTAGGCCACAACTATACCTTAAAACACATGTTTTTCGTTCAGCTAAGACACTCAACTGGTCTCAAAGTAACTAGTTGTCAACTAGTTTTTTTTTTTTTTTTATGATAACTTGTTGAAATTAGACTTAGACCACAACTATACCTTAAAACACATGGTTTTTCGTTCAGCTAGGGCACACAGCGTCTGTGCAGAAACTACAACAAAATACTTAATAGAAGAACGTTTTCCACTATTGGCTGCCAATGAATGGCGCACCTCTAGACTCTGCATTTGCAAAATAATCTCAGCACGCACACAGCATATTGTGGAAGAATCTCGTAATTCGGACTATCCTCTCATTCTTTGTATTGGTTCAAATTCCTACAGGGAAAGCGCGTAAGTGAAAGCTGACACACACACATACACACACCTTTATGCAAATATGTATTTTTAAAGCCGCTCATTTGTACGAGTCGTTGGCCGTAGCACCGCCGTTATAAGCCAACCATCCAAACCAGCAGCTGAGCCACACTTTGCTCTCAATTAATTGTGGTGTGGCATGCACCATATACCTGGTATGTGCATTCATATATACATAGGCACATATGTACGTACATTCATGTACCGTTGAGTGGCAGGATGTGCATGAGTGCAGCAGCTTACTCATCAAAATAAATACACAGCAAGAAGAAAAAGCACTTCTCCTACCTGACGCACCACCGTACACATACACATTTGCACAGGTACATTCGCCTACTTGAATGTTTTTGATGTAGTTGCAGTGAAGACATTTTAATTATTTTTGATACTACTTTCTCGCTTGGCATTTGTTTACGAACGCATGGGCAGCGCTTAAAATGCAGATGTACTGCACTCTGTAATGTCCACACAAATAATTATATACAAGGATATGTGTGAGACTCTGAACGTGTGTGTGTGTATAAGTTGCGAAAGTACTTAAGCACTTTTGTAGATTTTAATTTTCAGCAGTCACTGGCAAACTAAAGTAGTAGAGGTGGCTATCACTCGCGCTGATGTGTGCCACTTACTTACTTTCAAGCGCTCGCCGGCTCAGTATTCTCGCTTGCTTTTGGTTACCTCTGTCACTCAAACACTTACCTGCATCATTGCATAGCAAATGCCATTGCCAGCGTTTTACATGTCTAGGCTAAATTTGTGGTGGTCGGCCACCGTTTGGTAGCCACATTTGTGTTGGTATTTCCAGCAGTTTCGCTTGTCGACCTCAGCGTTAGGTGAATTTAGCTAATTCAAAATTTAATTATTTTGGCCATGAGATTTGCATTTGTGGCTAAGAATTTAATGTAAATTTGTAGCTTATGAAAAGGCGACACCTGTTTGTTATATATAATTTGTGCAATATTTTCTGGCAGCAAGAATTATAACTGGACTGGCGAAGCGCACTCGTATAAGCATCTATGGTAAGGGTTAGTCAAAACTGAATCGCACATATTATTTTTTGAACTTGCGAACATAATTTTTTGAACTCGTAAGTTGTGTCTTCGGCAGTTAGCAAAACTACTTAGTCAGATTAGGAGTGAGTGAAAGAGATTTATATTTTAAACTCGCGAGCTTTACCTTCATGCGGTGATGAATATGACATGTGCGTCTGAGTATTACTTTTTGAATTCACGAACAATACCTTCAACAGATAGCCAAAAATCTTGAGATGAGGGGTGTGAGTATTATTTTCTACACTCGCGAATATTATTTTTTATAATCGCGAGTATTATTTTTTCAGCTCGCGGGTAATATATTCAACAGATACCCAAAACTGTACCTTCAGATGAGCAATGTGAAACTCGCGAGTTATATCTTCTAAGGGTGACCAAGGCTACCAACCACAAATTGAAATAATACTCCTTACTTCTTGGTAGCCGAATGTTAAGTTTTCTCCTCACATGAAAATTTCAGCCAACTATGGATAGAAAATGAAATTGCACACCAACGAGTCTGAAGTCATAACTAGAGAAAAAATTGTTACTCGAAATATATTTTTTGTCACTGCGTAAATATTTTTTGAGCTCGTTAGTAATATTTCTAACACTTTTTCTTGTTAGCTTAAAATATAGCCTAATTTTAGAAGCATCAAAAACAATTTTGAGGAGCAAAACATATAACCTTATGAATAAAAAAAACAGCCTAGAGAAAATCGATAGCGATTCGAAAGTTCCAATTCCCACATTTCCACTCTTAATGTATTCTTCACTTACTCTCCTAATATTGTTTTCATTTTTTATGCGCGTGAGGAGGTTGAAAATGTCCAATGAATCATCAAAGCTGCCGTCGCAACAATGATATATCCGAAGACTAAAAAAACTTCACCACTTTTGAAACCGCCGCCCTGTCCTAAAAATTAATTAAGCTGGGCGCATGACTGTGAGGGGAAAACTTGGTTAGTCAATCTGCTGTTCGTGCTTGTTAAGCCTAGTCTGTGCAAATTCTGGTTTACATCTTTGACATAAAAGTGCTGGTAATTTAAATCGGTAGTTTTTTTTATACCAAAATATATGCACATATCTACACCTGTGTTTAAAGTAGTAGCAGTGCGACGAGTTACCAAGTTTTAACAATTTATTTATTTTCCCTGGAGCATCTCCTCTGTTGTATGGGTGTACTTAGTTTTGAAATACTAGTTTTGTTTTCCCGAACTGGAGCTTGAGCAACTCCTAAAATTCACGAACAGTACGCGCATCTTGCGCGATGCAAATTTTCGCTAAAATAGGACGCTGATCTGGCATCGCTATGGACCAAAATGTTATCTGCGTGGCTTCGGCCTGCCACTATAACCTAGCCTAGCCCAATAATAATCTTTAGAAAAATTCAATTTTAGCGTTAGTTTCTGAGATTTTTTTTGTTTCTTTTTTCACCCATAGGATGTTGAGAATTTTCTGCCATATAAAACAAAAGTTCTCATGAAGTTCTTTATATAAAAGAAAAAATTCACATATCAACACAAAAATTTTCAGCCCCTTAAAACTTGCACTTTGTTGATACTAATATTGAATGGGCCATGCAACTGCATACGCAGAATTTTTCTGAATGTTCTAAAAATTTAAATTATTATTTTTTAAATTTTTTAAGATTTATGAATTTTGTATGAAGTTTGAAGCCTTGAGTTAAATGGTTTTTGTCGTACAAGGTACTTATGTTATAAAAAAACATTAAAAAAAAAATGTATGACAAAAAAATGCTAAAACTTGGTAATTCAGCGCGCCTCCATTATATGATATTTATTCAGTACATTGTATGTGCGTGTAAGCAGCGTGCGTTATATAAAAATTTTCAAAAGTTCATAATCTTAAATTCCTTGAAAAAAATTCACTTTCTCCTCCACCAAATTCAGCGAAAGTGCAATAAATAGGCTCTTGAATGTGACACGCCGCTCTGATTAAGCGCCAGCCGTATCAATTGACACTAATGCGAAGTGATTGAATTTTCGCAGAAATATCAAAATGCAAACATACACACAAACGCACGTACTAGCAACATATAAATAATCCCTGTAGAGAAAATATATCATAAGCTAACGGGCAGGTAGTGATGGCAAAATATGACATAAGTAAATTAGGGGGAAAAAATCCATTACTTTTGCGTAAAATTTTTGAGCAAATGGTTTAAGACTGGTTCATGGTCGATCTTTAGCTCATGGACGATGGTATGACTACTAACATTCCTGTCAACTTCGATTATTTCTGTGATTGTATCGACTTGATCGACATTTGCTTCAACACCAAAAATGCCTGAACACAATCGACGAAGCCAAAATTGCACGTAATTATCTGTTACAGTACCGGCATCATAAACACCATTTACAATTTCAGAGGCCTGGGTTGAAATTTCGCCTTTACCAAAGACAACTGTAAAATTTACCGAATTTTCTCTTTTTTGACTTTCATTGTTAACACCCTGTAACTCACAACTGAGTAGAACAAACAAAAAACAGCACAAGAACTTTTACAAATTAATATAGACCTGCTCCAAAGGTTTTTGAGGCGCCGAATTCGAATACGAATAATCATCTTTTTACATATCCTATTAAGTTTAGAAGAGGGCGAGTAGTATTTTGAAACACTGTACAAAAAAAATGGCTTCATGATGTTACATAACCTTCCACTTTTAAAGGGAATCAAGTTTTAAGTTTAAAAACTATATCTGATTTTTGCATCAAAAATTGTGTCGGCTTCTGCTTATCATAAGAATAAAAAGCAGGAGTGAAATCGGTACACGTTTAAGTTCACCAGCTACGCAAATAGATTCTAGAATCATTGTTAAAAATCCGGTTGAAAATCACATTACGAAAATCGGAATATTTTTCTGATATATCAGATTTTTATTTGAGATCAACGTCAGGGTAGAGGTTCAGCTTTATTGAGGGAACGGAGAACAACTTTACGAGCATTTGATTCCAATTCCCTGCAGGATTTGTGCAATCTGTAACCTCCTTATACTATTTAACCCTCCGTAGAGCTTCCAGGAAAGTTTGGCCACACTTTTTCGACTTTGGACGTGAATTTGACATATTTCTGTTATAGCTAATAACTTGAGCTTCCACAATCCACAAATGTCTTTTACTCAGCTAGGAAACGCCCTGTAAATACCAGCTCAGAGCTGTAAAGCGAGAAATAGTTTATTTGTCTGCAAGGCATACAAACATATGCATGTACGAGCATACCTATACATACTTGCATATGTATGTATGTATTCACGCACACAGGCGCATATATATTAGCTTCCTAATGGATTTTTTGTTTGGTCTTTAACTCCGCCATTGGTCACAAATCAAAAGCTATTGCTATCACAAGCAAAATAAATAGAATTCGTGTGCGTAAGCTTGTCCACATACACGCGCGTACGCACATATATACATACATATATATATTATACTGCAACGTCTGAATGAATCAGCGTATAATTCCAGCAGCATGGCTGACTTGAACTGAATGAGTTTTCGATTTCATTGCTTTAAGATCAAACCAACATTGCTCTTTACGTGCATACATACATACATACTTACAAATATATTAATGTCAACGAGTGCGCTTGTATGTGCACTTCTAAGGAAATTCATTGAACACATAAGCGCATTTATACTTTCTTTTTTAATATAAAAATTATTATAAGCCATTTTTCTTTAATTTGATGCTCATTGTGCTCGTCTTGAATTCGTAATCGTATACCCGTCCGTATATGAGTATTTTAGTAGATACTTTTCATTATTGCCCGATGACCAATACGATTCGCAATGCTTTCTCCAGATGTTATCACCAGTGATTTCAAAAATGACAATGATGATGATGGTGGTGGTAATAGATATGGAGTACAATAAGAAGACTTTCGAACGCCACTGATGGTGCTAGCTTTTCGCTTATGCGCTTCGATGCAATGCATGTTAGGAGTATAGGTATGTGTGGGTGTGTTTATATATAGTTGCGAAAAAACTGAACTACCACAACATTTTCAGTACTTTATTTTTTTTTTTTTGTAATTTTCATTTATTTTTTATTAATTTAATTTTTATGCAATACATTATTTTTTAGAAATTACAGTTTCAAATTTTATACCAAATTCATAAAAAAACGACAAATTTTCATAAAACTTTTCATAAAAATGTTCATAAAATTTTCATAAAAATTTTCATGCAAATTATCGTAACAATTTTCATACAAATTTCCGTAAAAATTTTCATACAAATTTTCGTAAAAATTTTCATACAAATTTTCGTAAAAATTTTCATACAAATTTTCGTAAAAATTTTCATACAAATTTTCGTAAAAATTTTCATTCAAATTTTCGTAAAAACTTTCATACAAATTTCCGTAAAAATTTTAGTAAAAATGTTCATAAAAATTTTTAAAAAAATTGTCATAGAAATTTTCGTAAAAAATTTTCGTAAAAATTTTCATACAAATTTTCGTCAAATTTTCATACAAATGTTCAGACAAATTTTCATACAAATTTTCATACTAGTTTTCATAAAAATTTTCATACTAGTTTTCATAAAAATTTTCATACACATTTTCATAAAAATGTTCATAAAAATTTTCATACAAATTTTCATACGAATTTTCATAAAAATGTTTATACAAATATTCGTAAAAATATTCATACCAATTTTCATACAAATTTTCGTAAAAATTTTTATACAAATTTTCTTAAAAATTTCCATTCAAATTTTCGTAAAAATTTTCATAGAAATTTTCGTAAAAATTTCAAGCTTTTTAATCAGAATAAAAAAAAAGAAGAACTTGGGTTCGCAGTTTCATAGCCCATGAATATTTAATACAATAAAGTGCAACTTTTACTTGGCTAAAAATTCTGAGTTTTGATGATTTTTTTCCCTGAAGGTGGTTTTTCGCATTTTTTTCTTATAAACAAAATTTCGTGAATTCGTTATATGAAGAAAATACGCAACGCAATCAAGAACGAAAATATAAAAAATCTATAATTTTGAGCCACTTCAAACTTTCGAACGACTTGATCTATTTTTAAGGTCCCTTGCATCAAAAACAATGAAGTCGACCGTCTTTGGCGAAAGATGCTGCTCTGAAGCGCTGATGCGGAGGTTGTGATTTTCATACCGAAGAAAATAAATGTGAATTTTTACCACTGCTAAACAGACACTTTCAGTTATGATTTCAAGCTGTATTTCAAATGAAAGAAGATCGGCAACGGTATATTTCTTTAAGTGGGCAATAATTTCATTCTAAATGCAAATTTTGGTGTTGAGCAAATTGAATATATTTTTCCATAATTAGATATATGTATTTTGGTAATGAGATGAATAGAAGCGCAGTTTGTGCTATGAATCGCAAACATATTACAAAAAAAACCATCACATTGCCTAGTTTGGCTCGAAATATTACCAAAGGCATAGTTATCGGTTACGTGACAGCTGCCTATGAGTACAACAGCGAAACGAACAAATAGCTATCAGAATGCCGGTTCTCATCAGACCCAAAACAAGTAAGCAACGACAAAGTCGATCCAGAATCAAAGCATTGGGGTCCGATTTCTTTGATTGCAGATATCTGTTACACTCCAAATTTGAATGATGACACGTCAAACTGTAGGTAGTGAGTATTATATGAGCGCACTTTAAATTTCAAGGCTGAAAGCTCGTCGCATGAGGACAGAAGTGTGGAGAAAAAACTTTTGGCTTCGCTACCACGGCATTGCACCGGCTCGAAAATGTCATCGTGTATGGAACATTTTGACCAAAAGGACGTAAGTTTCGTTCCGCAAGCTGAGTATTCAAGTCGAATTGTCAGGTGTAACTTTTGGCTGTTCCCACGACTCAAGTCACCACGTCGCGTAAAGCCTTTTGAGACAATTAAAGCGATAAAAGAAAAAGAAGAATTCGTAGAAGTTGAAGCAATTGCAAAAATCAGGCTGAAAACTATTTTAAAGGTTGGAAATATCAATTTCCACTCACTTTGTTAATAGAAATTAAATTTACAAGTTGGCTTTCAATGTCAGAAAAACAAAGAAAACTCAATTTAAACTCTCAGCCTCTACTTTCCCTTTATTCTTAATCGAAGTTATAATTCTTAATATTCACATATCTTAATTCGCTGGGCAGATAGGCATATCACAAAGGCGTGATCATAAAAACTACCTAACAAAGCGTTTTCTGTAGTTGTTTAATTAAAATTATAGAAAAGAATTATTAAAAAAACATTACAACAATTTTTTTATTAAAAAACAAAACTAAAAAAAATTTAAACTTTTTTTTAATTTAAAAAAATAAAAAAAATAATAAAAACAAATAAAAAAAAATAAAAACAAATAAAAAAATAATAAAAAAATAATAATTTTTAATAATTTAGATTTTTTTATTTGAATTTTTTTAATAATTTAAAATTATTAAAATTTTTTTTTATTAAAAATGACTTTATAATTGTATTTAGTTTTTATTTAAAAAAAAAAAACAAATTAAAAAATAAAAATCAAATTAATAAATAATATTCAAGGCTTCGGAAAAATATCGCTGCACTGTTACTTTGACCAAAGCTGTCCATCAACACACACATACATACATACATGTGTGCCCTTAGCATCTGCGTTCATTTCTTTATGTGTCTGCCTCATTGGCTCGCCATTTGACAATTGCCATTTTATTGATACTCAACTGAAAAAATATTTTTCCCATTCCCATACGCATTTCCATTGTCGCTCATTGTCCCATACTCAATTTTCGCTTGCACTATTTTCAATTGAATTCGCATTTCTGCTCACATTACTCAACAAACAGCAAACAGTAAAAAAAAAAATTGACAACTAGCAAGCAACCGGATGGACATTGAATTCCTCAGCATACAAAGAGGGGCCAGCCATGGCAGTGGACCAGTGTCCGTAATGGAAAATTGTTTGAGAAAAACATCAATATTTCCTGTGACTTTCCGCCGCACTCACAAGCAGCACTCACTTATGTGTAAAAATGCATGCAATCGTACGTACAGAAGTATGTGTATATGTACGAATGTATGCATGTATGTATGTATGCATGTATGCATGCATGTATGCATGTATGTATGCATGTATGCATGTATGTATTCATGGAAGTAGAAAATTTCCCTCGCATATTAAATTTTATGTGTATTTTTTACTTGTCGCCGAAATTGGCCACTTCACATTTTGAAACACACGCCGCGCCGCGCCACTTGCTGGCATTCCTTCTTCTTGTTGTTGGTGTTTTCGGTACTTTCAAGTACTGAGCATGCATACATACAAGTACGTGCTCGTTTACATGTGTGTGCATACGTAAGTATACACAAATGTTGGCACTTAGTTTACCTACTTAATGTTGACTGCTGCTCGGATTACAGTGATGCTCAAATGACTTAAATTGTTATCGTCCCTTTTCGATCTTGCAGTGATTTTTATAGATTCCTTTTTGCTGTGTTTACTGTTTTTCATTTTTGTTTTTACGCTTTTTGCCTAACATATTTATTTGTTCGTTTTCCGTTGCCATTTGACGACTATTCATTTTGCTTCCTTTCCACTTCTTTTTTTTTTTTTGTTTTTGAGTGTATGCGTGTGTAATAAAATTTTATTAATTTTTATGCAATCATTTGAAATGTGCTGATGTGACAGCTTAAATAATGTTTTGCTTTCTGAGTGTACTTTTTGTTTTCCACTTTGGCTGTTTGGTGGGAAAATGGGCGATAGCAAGTGCCTGTTATTTGCATGTGTGCGCGCGTATGATTTTGAAATTTATTTTCAATTTAGATTAGCAAAAAACCTAGAGTGAGTTAGAATAATAAAATAAATATTTAAAAGAAAAGAGCCACATAAATTGCAGCAACCTGCGAATGTTCGTAATTTTTCGTTTCGCTTCGTTTGTCGAAGCATACTTTTGGGATATCCTTTTCGATACATTGCAGGGAACTCCTAACTAATTTAGCAGCACAACTAGAGTCGCGTGACTATTCGTTTCCCTTCTTTTGTTGTTATTATTGTTGTAACATTACCATACATTACGGGAAACTTCTCCTGAGGTGGCAGTACTCCAAGTCGGGTAACGCCAAACCCACCTCTTGCGGAGAAATGTCTTTTCCATTTACGTACAACTAGTGAATTTTCCACCACTATTCGGCTCTGGGCGAATTTGAAAGAATGAGCTGCTGATGGGCTGACGTCACTTGAGGTGTGTTTACAAAAACACTGTGATTGTGTTGACGATATACGAAAAAAATCAACAAATGACTCTTCGTTGCCATCTCCACAAGGACTGATTGGACGAGTGTGTGTGACATGGCAGCCAAAATTCCCCTGCACAATTTTCTGTTTCCACCATAGCTAAATAGCAAATCTGGTAATCCATCATCCTTAGTTCTATGGAGTATCAATTGTCTTCATTCCGTTGCATTACTTTTCAGATAGTTCGAAACTAGTACTGAATTCCATGAAATGAGATCTGCATCACTTTTTCGTTAGTCCCGAAAAAATGTGGAATTCAAGAAGGCGCTTTGTTCTTTGTAATGTTTATTAATGACATATCTGAATGTTTTCTCTCGAATTGCTCCAATTTTCATTTGTATGCATCTAAATCAGATGCTTTTCTTATAACGGATGATTTTTTAGCTAATATCTTTTTAAACAGTTGGTTTAAACAGCTGACGCTGCGTGTTGCAAACGAACAACGCTTGCAAATCATTGAATTTTATTATAAAAATGCGTGTTCTGTTAAGAAAGTTTATCGCGCGCTTCTTCCATTTTATGGTCAGTTTAATCGACCCACTGAAGCGGCTCTTCGAGCTACTGTGACTAAATTTAGAACCAAATTTACATTATTGGACATCAAACCACCAACACGCTTACGTAGAGTGCGAACTGAAGAAAATATCGCAGCTGTATCGGCCAGTTTTAATGATGACCATCAATTATCGATTCGTCGCCGTTCGCAGCACTTGGGCCTCTGTTACTCAACAACGTGGACAATTTTTCGAAAGGATTTAGGTGTGAAACCTTTCAAAATACAGCTGGTGCAAGAATTGAAGCCGAACGACCTACCGCAACGCAAAATTTTTGGTGAATGGGCTCTTGGAAAGTTGGCCGAAGATCCACTTTTTCATCGAAAACTGGTGTTTAGCGACGAATCTCATTTTTGGATCAATGGGTACGTAAATAAGCAGAATTATCGATTTTGGAGTGAAGATCAGCCAGAAGAATTGCAAGAGCTACCAGTATATCCAGAAAAGGTCACAGTTTAGTGCGGTTTATGGGCTGGAGGTATCATTGGACCGTACAGGTACTTCTTCAAAGATGCTGCGAATCGTAACGTAACTGTGAATGCTGAGCGCTAACGTGAATTGATATCCAACTTTTTTTTGCCCAAAATGCAAGAGCTTGACTTGCATGACATGTGGTTTCAGCAAGACGGTGCCACATGTCACGCAGCACCCGTAGCAATGGACTTGTTGAGAGGCGAGTTCGGTGAACATTTTATTTAACGTTCGGGACCTGCCAATTGGCCACCCAGATCGTGCGATATAACGCCTATAGATTATTTTTTGTGGGGCTATGTTAAAGCTCATGTCTATTCAGACAAGTCTGCTTCAATTAACGCATTGGAAGACAATATTAAAGCATTTATATGTGAGATACCGGCCGGAACATTGGAACAAGTATGCCAAACTTGAACTAAGCGGATGGACCATTTGAAGCGCAGTCGCGGTCAACATTTGCATGAAATAATCTTCAAACATTAAATTATATGAACTGTACTATCGATTTAAATAAAAATTTCGTGCATTTTTCTGAATTTTATGTGTGTTTTTTTGAAAAACTTTCCTATAGCTCTTAAAAAATCACCCTTTATAAGTGAGTGCAGGACACTTATGATCTCAAAGCAGCAGTGCTAGCAAAGAGAGTGATTAATGGCAAAAAATATGGTAGTAAATTCTCTACACTTGATTGCTTTATTTGGGTTCTGAGCTATTCAGCCGAAACGATTTTATAAACGCTGACTATTGGCTATATACAGCGTTACAATTATATGAGGAAGATGTAATGAGACGAGAACATACCTTAAGTTAGTCAACTAATCAATAAGTTTTAAGGTAATTAGCCCTTAACTTCGGTGAATACTTTTGCCTTTTTCCCATTTATCTCACCATTCGCTGTTTGTCATATTGAACTCTGTTTTCTTTCTTGTTAAGATATATTGTTATTAAAAGTTGTGTAGCAAAAAACCTTTTATGCTACATTTTTCATACAAAAAATCGTCGAAAATAAAATGACTACGTCGGTACATTCAAGATTACCTTTAAAATATGTAAAATAACGTTACCCTTAGGGGTTAAAGAATAAGCAGCAGCTGCTCAATCGAGTGGATTTTTCTTCTGGTTTCTGCCGCAATTGTCGTTATTATTCACGACCTTTTTTATTCTTTAGTAATGAAATGAAATTAAATGTAATTAAATATAGAGGCTTTTGTTTGCGTTTACTTTGGTTATCCCCCCTGCATAACTCAACCTCTCATTTCAACTTTTGGGGCGCACAGATTTTGCAGTACCAAATTTGTTGCTTAATTTCCTTATGGATCCTATTAAGATAATGACAATAAACTTCGATGATATTCGATTGGAGTTTCATCATCGCGCATTTTACATACTAAACTCCTTTGAATTGGGTTTCAGAAAACTGATTTGCCTAGGGCTCTCATACCAAAAAAATTTTTATAGAAAAAGATTGACAAATATTTTCTAGCTATCAGTTACTTTTACTCATAAAATTATATTTAGGCATGTACTTACATATGTATGTATGTATGTAAGTTAGTTCTAAAAATACTATTTAATTTGCTTTCGCAGTTTCCTTCACCAAACCAAAGCACATTTGCTGGTAGAGGACATATGTGGCTTACCTGGAATGAAAAGAACAAAAAAAAAATTAGTAGAAATCTACTTATATGCATATGCATGTACAGACATACAAGAGTAAAAATATAAAATATTTTTTCCAATTAATAATTTTTCAATAAATAATTTAATTTAAAAAAATGTCTTTCCCAAATCTGCTTTGAATCCAGTGGCTCATTAGCTTAACTAAAAGTATCATTAATATTATAAAAGGTAAACAAAAATTACTTCCTAGTTTTTCCCCCATTTGCAGTTCCCATTCTCACACCACCTTGATCTCATCTCATCTTCCACTAATGAATCTAATAAATTTCCACTGATGTTTGCGTCTCGGTTGACATTTAATCTATCAAAGTGTCCCATTGTCAAGAAAGTGAATGCGACTTGACAAGTTGACAAGGTGGGATATGTATCGGCTAGAAAAAGCAAACTTGAGCAAATACTTACTTACATACTTATGTACTTAGTATATGCATAACAGTATTTTTTAAGAAAACGGCAGCAAAAAAGCACAAATAAAAAGCTGAAGAATTACCAGAAGTAAAAAACAGCACCGGGGGCAAATGATACAACCTCGAAGTCAAATAGTCAATCACAGCTAAGATGTTAAACGCTGATGCAGCAACAGCAAGATTTATTGACTTTGCTGGAAAAGCAAGCAAGTAACAACAACAACAGAGGCAATCACAACAATTGGAAAGCACTGTTTGCAGAAATAATTTTCAAAATCATTTATTTACATGAACTTAATTAGAAATGCTTACAAGTTGAAAACATACTGAGGCGAGAGAAGAAAATCAAGTCGATTGAATGATTGAGAGGCTGTGTGGAGTCAGTGACCTCAAAGTGTGTGAAATGTATATTTTTTACTGTTTTGAGAATACTTGAGTTTATTGCTTTCCTTTTTTCTGTGCACTTTTACTGTCACAGTTTTTCAGATATAGGGTTTCCTAATAGGGGGGCTTGTCGTTGTGGACTGCTTGTGGCGACCATCTTTTGAGCGATTGCTGGTACGGTAGAATTGTTGACCGTCATCATCATCATCACCACTTATTCAATCCAAATGCTTTCGTGGCACGTGAAATTCCTGTTCAAAATATGGAAATGCGTTAAAAATTTAATCAACACGATGCTAAGTAGGATGCGAGGAAACGTGGGAAACCATCTGCGGTTTCGCGGAAAAAATTCTCCAGATGAAAAAGCGGGGCCTGGACGCATAGACCTTAACCTTGTAATGAGGAATATGGAAGTAATGCGAAAGAACGCTGGAGAGCTGCAAAGTGTTTTGTGACAAGTCCGAGCGGAAAACTGTCAAACTTGGAAGGAAAGTCGTTCGGTTGATGGTCGGTATTATTAAAGGACACTACCCATGGGGCCAGCATATGACCACCATTGGAATCATTCAGGACCCCTTGTGCTTGTCTTGCTTGGATGAGGCGGATAGCACTGAGCACTTTCTCTTTGAATATCCTGCCTTTGCTCGGGCAAGACTATAAGTTTTGTGCTCCGATGTCGTGAAAACGAGTTATATTCGTTCTCTCAAACTGGAGAATATTTACAGATTTGCCAAACAATCTGGAAAATTCTCACAGGACTAACTATCTCTATCTCTGGCTCTATTCTTTTCTATCTCTTTCTTTGATACTTTTCTCCTTTCCTCCTTGACTATCTACCCTCTTCCGAGAGCTTTAAATACAATAAGCTTTTCAGCCTGTGTGTTTTAGGAGCCACCAAATCTCTTGATGCTCCTTGGCTCAACCTTCAGATTTTAATTTCAAGCATTTTAAACCCGCTCATCCGCACATCATGACGGCAATTACGGCTCGGGGTGAACCTGTGTTTCCTCCATCCGTCTCGAATCTTTGCATCGCTCCTTCTAGCATTTAAGCCTCGTAGCTCTGCTTGGATATCATCAATTCATCTTCTTGGTGGTCTTCTGCGTTTTCTACCGCCCAGCACATAAGAGTTGTTGAAGGTCTTTTTCGTTATGCGGTTGTCGTCCATTCCGAGTAGATGCCCGAACCATTGTTAACTCTGCACCTAAGCAAAGTGGACAAGGCTTTGGTACGTTATCAGTTGTTCGATTTCGTTGTTATAACTTATTATCTAATTACCATCAGCTTCCTTTACTGGATCACATATTCTCCTCAGATCGTGCGCTCAAAGCGTACGCGTTGGTTCTTAATGTTAGTGGTCATAACCCATACTTCACAGCCATAAGTTGCGATTGCTCTTATTAGGATCTTATAGATTTGCAGCTTACACGACCAAGAGATCAGTTCGGTCTTTGAGCACTTTAAGACGTGGAAAGTAACTACTGTAGGCAACTTAGATTCTATCACTTACGCAGATTAGGGAGTGCGCATTGGTGTTAATTGTTGGCAGCAGAGATCCGAATTAAAAGTTTGGTCGTAAAAGAGCAGCTCTTTGTAGATGATTCCGGTCAAACCCAAACACATATCACTACCCTCAAGACTGCCTATTGTGGCTCTGATACGATTCGCGCCGTTTATCGCAACTAAAACACAAGTTATTTCGCTTGACGTTGTTGTAGATGACATTCACTTTTCATCACCGGTAATCATCCGCTTCAGAATAGTGTCGAGTGTGCGCGATTAGGCAGCGATTTGCAAATGGAAACTCGGATCATGAGGTGTTTTTGAGTTAGCTCGTGTTTGACTCATACGTCGAGTTTCTTCTTTCTGAACAAAGTACTTCCAAGGAATCGTTTTCGTGCAATTTTTAGCTCACTGGCAATCGAAAAAGAGCTTACATGGCGGTCCGACTCAACGATTTCCATTACTTTATCGACATTTTCGACAAAAGACCTTTCAGAGCCTAGTGACTCTTTGACTCTAAAATTACCTGAAAGAAGTTCCACGAAACTAAAATTGTGCGTGATTGGCTGCTACAGTGCTAAGATCATAATAAAAAAAAAATTATAATTCGCGCTTCTATTTTTTGCCGAGCTCGTCGTCCTTTTTGTGGCGGGCGTGTTGATGTTCTCCCACAAATGGCGGCCCACAGTTTTAGGCCCACTCTGAACAACAAACGGTTTTTTATGAGGAGCTTTTTCCTATTGCCTGTCGAAAGGCGCCCGCTGTTAGAAAAAAGTGTTTCTATCAGTTTGCTATTTCATTCACGGAGATTGGAACTAACGCACTCCCGAATGGTAGTCACGGACAAATCCATTCACCTACGGCAACCGAATGCTCAGGATCATTCATATTTTCTGCTGACTGACTTGCATTTTCGGCTTCATGAAAAAGTTTTGTTTAAATTTCGATAGACCATTTTATGATTTTTTTTACTGAATATTTTCCCTTTGCTAATATCCATATTTGAAGCGCGCTGAAGTAATACTTAGTAAAGTAATCACAAACTTATCTGAAAACTTTTTTTAATACGAATTCTTATATTATTAATGCCATTTAGCGTAGCCTGTTTGCACTTGCCGATTACTTAAGCCATCTAAGGAAGAAATAGTGGATTTCTTTTACTATACCCTACCAAATCCCCCACTTTATACGATTATTATTATTTGTTTTTTTTTTTTTTTGCAATATCTCAATATCTTTGAATTAATATTTTTTATATATATCTTTTGTAGTCTTTTAAGTTTAGTATTTCTGCTTTCTCGCTTACTTTTTTATTTTTTTTTTCACACATTTTTCTTTTTACTACCACAGCACTTCGTCTTTTATTCATCAATTCCAACTTTTAACTCAATTCTGCTCAAGTATATAATTTCCTCTCTCCTCGGCGACCTCAGCCAACCAAATTGTTTCATCACTCAACAGACTAGGAAGGAAGCCGAACTATTTGCACAGCATATCTGACAAAAACAGAAGAAAACGGGCAGGGAAAGTGGCAATGCAATGCTATCAATCTCATCAACGAGCATGATAAAACAACACCAAGAAAAATGACAAAACAAAATCACATAAAATGCAAAACAACATAAAAACTTCAACGACAACAAAAATGACAACAACCTCCAACATCAACATTGTCATCATAATTTTTTTCCGTATCCCAGAGCACAGGCAGAGGACTGAAGGTAGGAGAGCAAGAAATGAATTGATGTTACACATTTTCATGCAACATAAATGCAATACAGGATACCACCGTCGCAACTTTTTGGAGTGTGGTTGATGTCTGAAACGAGACGTCTAAGGGAGTTTTAAAAATGAGTCGCATGAGCGAGCAAATTGTAGAAGCGAGGAGTGTTTAGCGCGGGTTAGTCAAGTTGTAAGTTGCATGCATTTCACTTAGCGCATAAATTGATGTGCGTTTTTTGTTGCTTTGATTGTTGTTGTGCTGGCAATTGCAAAGTACACATTGATGCATACGCATGAACACATGTCACTTTAAACGCACAAGTCTCCGAAATTGTAGTCTTTGACTTGTCAACTCGCCGTTGATGAACGCAGTGCTACTAACCGTCTGAAAGTATGTCTGTCCGTCTGTCTGTCTGATTCACTGAGTCAGCATCTTTTGTCGTTTAGTGTTGGCTGGCTGAGTCAGAGAATGTCACTGTCTGCGAACTTTAATTCAACTGGCAGTGCATAGTGACGTAAGCGAGCGGTGCATTAACTGCTGATGGAGGTTCTAATAACTGACGTTGAATATCAACCGATCTTCGAAGCTTTTCGGTAATACCCAAGTGACATTAAATTAGATTTTACGCGGGTCTCGCGGGCACTTGGAGCTTCCGATAACGGCATTCAGGGGTCGAGAATTTAGGAAAGTGGTAAGAGTCTCCAAAGAATGTCGTTAAGCGGCTGCCTGTAAACTGGCTGGTGTAATAGTTGCAGGTGTGTTTTGTTCTGTATCTCGTCAGTGTAGTTGACAGAAATGCTTCCTGACTCGCCTGGGAGGTAGTTCAGGCTCTAGAAAATGCCTGCATGGGTGATTTCTTCGTTAAAACTCAAGCAGAAATTACTTGCTGAGCATTTTGCTGTGCTGATTAGGCGTGGGCATGGAAGCTGCGTTGTGAAGATGTTGCAGGGGAGACAACGGGAGGCATACCGTAGCTGCTCCGACAGCAGCTGAAAAAAGATTTGGATCATACTCCACTGCGGATCACTAGTTCCAAGCGACCCGATGGGCGAAGATGAAATCTATCACTAAAAAAAATTCTGCCTGATTAAGAATGCTAGGCTAGACTAAACGGAAGCTGAATTATCATACTCACCAGTAGGAATGAGACGCCGTCCCAAAATAAGTAAATTTTTCCACTCAAACTCGAGGCAAAGAACTCGTCCAAAACAACGCCCGACGTCATAGGCGAAGAGCTTACTTCTAGCGAGTCCGCCGAGAGCTCAGCTCGAAGATTTAGAGTTACAACACCAGAAGTATGGAAACCATTTGGAAGGTAATTGGAGTGATTGATGATGTATCATATTTCTCCGACGCTGAGTTTTAAGAAAGCTCAGAGTATGAGCCGATTACTGAACGTTTTTTTTCAGTAGCGATAAGCCTGTGAATGGGTTGGTCACCCTAAAGGACTTTAAATGCCATATTCTGTGAACTAACCACAAAATATGACAAAACATGAAAGAGCTTCAAATAGAAGTGGAACAGGAATTAGAGATTGTAGTCGATAAGCTCCAAAATGCATCACAATGATTTTGTTGTTGTTGTTTTAACACCATAACCATATCCCATTAATGTTTGAGGAATGCTGCTCGAGCGACAGTCCTTAGTCGGGTATAAATCAGGGTAATTCCGGTAATATAGAACCGACTGCCGTGGGGACAACTTCCACAATACCGCGAAGGTACGAAACCGGTGTGTCGAATCAAATGCCAAAATACGGAGTATGATCCACAAAACCTTGTTAACAAATGCTGAGGTAGAAAAACGATGGACTTGGGTTGAAAAGATGATCAACCGCAATTGAACCAAGGTAATATTTGCCGACGAGTTCACTTAACAAAATGACCAGCAAAGAGCTGGGTTGTAAGAGGTGCTAGAATGATCAAAACTACTGTGAAATTTTCAACGGAGGGTCATGTCTATGGCTGCTTCTATGCTAAGGTGTTTTCAAATTTGAAAGCCGTACAGAAATCATCTCAATCCATGCTGAAATATTACGAAAAGGGGTTACTGAAGAAAGACAAATAACTTGATAAGATGCTGCAGATGTTAGATATTGCAGAAAAACAACGACCCACAACATTAAAGCAGGATTTCCAAAAAGGCGTTGATATAAGGGAGACTAAAACTTAGGGAAAATCGCGGATTTGGAGGAGCCTAGATGAAGAATACGAAGAAAAATGGATAATGTTCACGCGAAAAGGTCATTGCTGCCTAGGACGGCGCTGTCCAAGACAATGACAGTAAGAGGATCTGCCACCATGTACTGCCATTGGTGCTGTGCTCATTCGCTTTTTGAAAGATTTTGCAAGAAGTTCGCGCTTTACTAGCTAACAGGATTCAGCTCGGGAAGGAGCTGAAGTCACATGGCCATCATCCTCAATGCGTATTCGCTGAGAGAGTTGAGAATAAGATTATTTTTAGTTCTCATTTTAAAAAAGGTAAATTTATTTAGCAATGATGCTCATATTTGGTTCAAATGTCTTTGTAAGGAGGCGAAATCGGCAGAATCGGGATGGAGGAAAGCGACTCAGAAGCGATTAAATCTACAAAAACTTAATGTGTGTTATGATTTTTGAGCTTATTGGATCAATGGCTCGTATTTTTCTAAAAACGATCTCAGTTTGACAAAACTGGGATACAAATTCCACAATTATTGCGCATAAAAAGAAATAAAAAAATAAAGAGTAGGCGCGTACACTTCTGTTAAGTATTTGGCCGAGAGCTCCGCCTCTTATTTGTGCGTCTTGGTGTTGTTCCACAAATGTAAGGACCTTTAGTTTTATGCTGATTCCGAACGGTAAATGGTTTTTACGATTAGCTTTTTCATGGCAGAATTACAGTCGGAGGCTTACCATTGCACACCGAGGGACGATCACTATTAGAAAATAAACATTTTCTATAATTTGACTGTTTGAGTATTGCGCATATTGATGATTTCATTTCGAAGTTCCAAGTATCAAAAAACAAAACATCCTTTATATTCTTATTCTCAATTATTTTTAAATGTTCCCCTAATTTCCCGCTTAGCACCATCGACTCACTTGGGATACACATAATCTACTGCCAACTTCTTAATGCATTCCAATTTGAGAATTCCATTACTCTCCGGGTGAAAGTATCGCATATTTGATTTATTTTTCATTCTTGATTTACGTTTTTTATTCTGCTATTAAAACAACCAATTTACTTTCAATGTCAAAATGAAAAATTTCTAAATGAATTGCTGTTGCAGCAAAACCATCTTGATGATCCACTTGAAAACAAGAGTAACTGCGGCATCTTGACTCCTAAATGCAAAGGCGCAAATCGAGTGAAGTGCTGTGGAGTGGAGTTGAGTGAATCAGTGAGGCGGCTGCTGCTGTTGCTTGACAGTTTTTCGTTGACAAAATGCGCAATTCACCTACAAACATGCATTTGCTCACACAAATAGATATGTACACTGGTGGTCACGTAATTAAGGCACTACACCTTTTTCAAAATTCGCAATGTTTTTCCATCTAAAAATTTTTTTTCCGTTATTTTTACATAAAAAAATAGTTTATTTTATAAAAAACTTAAAAATCAAAGTTCCAAATCGTGTACAAAACTCGCAAAAATTTAACAAATTTAAAAAATTTACACACAATTTTGAATTAGAATTTGTACAAAAATCACTGATGTGCAGTTTTATAGCCCATTATACCTACACTATTGTTTAAAGTGGCTCAAAAATCGCGTTGATTTTTGACAAAATTTTTTTCGCCGTGGTATTAAGCATTTTTTTCCATACAAAACACAAGCCTTGGAAGCCTTTTATATGACAGAAAAGGTTCAGCCTAGCATACGAAAAAAATTTCAAAAACCAGCGCAATTTTCAGCGACTTCATACTTACTTACGGTTTGAACCTTGACCTTCCTTTATAACTTCGACCACGAATCTTGCTACTTTACAGCACATCCTCCAATTTTTTAGTCCAAAGATCCTGACGTGTAGTCATTAACTGTTCAATCCAGGTTGCTCTCGCGCGACCCTTTTTACAAGGCACATACAGCTTACTATTGTAGAACTTTTTTGCAATTTCGTTTGGGTCAATTCTCGGAACAGGTCCAGCCCACTTAAAATGCTGAAGCTTTATGTAGTCAGCGATTTGGAAATCGCTTAGCTCAGCAGTCATCCGTCGTTGTAAAGTAAGCAATAGTTGACGTCCAACTATCTGCACCGGTTCAAGTATGTGGCGTAGAATTTTGTACACAAAAATTTTTTAAGCTTCTTTTCATCAGAATAACGCATCTCGTTTAGAAAGACACCAGAACGTACAACTTTGTATAGCGAAAAGAAGACCATGTTTTCTGCCTGGTGCCTCGCACTCAGTTTTTGTTTGGCTGTTGCTTACGCAGAGATGATAGATCCAAGATATTTGAATGATGTCACCCCCTCAAAAGTGTAACTTTCGATCAATATGGCAGATTTACATTCATTTGGAACTTTTCCAGTGTACAAAAATTTAGTTTTTGATTCGTTCATGCGGAGGCCCAAGCTTTGGGCTGCGTTCTCAAGTTTTAGAAAAGACTTATGTACACTTTATTATACTCAAATGAAAGAGTCTTGCTTAAGGCTGAGATTTACTATTCTAAATTGAATGGGATATAACATTGCATACTCAGAAGTTTTCTAAAAATTCGAATTAAATTTTGCAATTTTTCTATTTTTTTTGAAATTTGCCAAATTTTTCACAAAGTTTGGAACTTCAGATTAAATGGTTTTTATTTTATATTTTATTATAGCAATGCAATACTTTATTATAGTACATACAATAAACTAAATCTTTTATAAAAAATTAACGAAAAAAAATTTAACAGGAAAATTCGCATTATATTGTAAAAAGACTAAATGCCCTAATTATGTGCCCACAAGTGTAAATATATATGCATTTACTCGTATTTACGTGTGCATGTCTCACTAACGTTATAACGCGCACCCTCCTTCGAGTTATTAGAAGAGCAGAAGAACAAACAGCGAGTTGACGCCATGAAAAATTAATAGCTGCAGCAAAGTAAAACAGAAATAAATAGTTGCCACAAAATTTATGTGTATATGATATGTATGCATGTATGCATGTATGTATGTATGTATTTGTGTTTATAGGACACTTCCCACCGACTCTCGCTGACATTTCACATGGTATTCGGAAATAAGCAGCTAAGCGACTAAGCAGAAATGCACACAAGCAAACACCAAAGCAAGCGGCGGTAAGAGTATGAATGAAGTTGGACAGTCAGCCGAGCCGCTGAGGCTGGAGCGCTGACATTTTAAAGCAGCTTTGTGGCGTTTATTTACATACATACGTACATACATACGCACACACACATATATAATTCGGATATGCTGCAGTATAGTTGACACTTGCTTCGAATGCTATTTAAACGCCTGGGTGGTTCATCAGCAGTCTTTATGCCATAGCGGCGAGTGTTTGCGACCACTCCAGCTCTTCGCAATCGCATTCACACGGCAATTAAGACAATCACTGTTGACAAACTAAGAATTTTGGAGAAATTATCTATGTGCGCATACATACGTACATATTTATTTACTATTTATGCTATGTAGCTATGGTTGTCAGGCAAATTTATGGGCGGAAAGCAGTGGAGCGCAGTTCATATAAATGTTTATTATTATTTTATTGGGACTTTCTATGGGTGGGAAGTATGCACATGTGTTTGTGTGTGCATGTGTCTTTTTGGAACTTAGAAATGCATCATGTCTACAATTTAGGTTAATGAAATGTCTTAGCGTGGCGTGCTAGCATAGCAAAAGAGGCACGAAGCCAATGCAATTAAAGTAAATTTATTGTTGTCGAAAATTTATGTGTGTATTCATGTTTATAAATACTATTCATTAACTGGGTGGTGACACATTCACCTGCTCGCCTTGTTGTTCACTTAGAAGTTGGGGTTAATTGAATTGGGGTGATTGACAATTTCTCAGGCCTCTAATGTGAGTGCGCTGGTACAAGTGGCGCTGGTTATCAGCGAAGGTAGCTAATAGTGGTAGTCTTATCTGGCTATAAAAGGTAAATATTTTTTGGGAATTTATAAATCGGTTCTTAATTTAAATGGAGCACGCAATAAAACAATAGCAATTGTTTTAGATAAGAAAGACAAGGCAGAGATTGGACTATCAGAGTCGCGGTGTCCTTATGACTGCAGTCTTACTGAAGGACTTATGCCAGAAATAAACTTTCTAATAAAATCAATGTGACGGGCGTTAGCATATGATATTCATGTATGTGTTTTATAATTAATATTCAAGTTGTATACACCTAAATAAAATCTTTAGTAGCATTCGATTCTAACTTCTTTATTGACGATTCAAACTGCACAGCGCAATTTCCCATGCAAGTAGCTCAGCCATCAAAATTCGGTCAACGAAAGTATATCAATTAATTCGTCAAGTCACTACTCTAAGCCGGCAAGCAGACGTTTCGGTAAAGGTAATGCAAGACTGTCCCACAACGGATCGATATGCGCGTAAGGGTGATCGCAAATTTACTGCAGGTAATTGAGCGCTAACCGGTGCGGAACACAAGTATGAAAGTACATCTAAGCGAAGTGTCGTGAAGATTTTTGGCAAAAATTTATGAACTTCAAAGCAGTTGCTGATGAAAATTCCTAGAGTGTCAGTAAGTATAGAGGCTTTGTTAATGAGTAAAGGAGGGAATACAGATTTGGAATATAAAAAAAGATACTGAGGAACAAACCTTTGACTTTACTGCTTTTTTATTTCTGTTACCTTCTACTACTTACAAAATAAAGTCCCAGAATATTTAAAAAGGGAATAACTCACAATAATAGCACAGCGTAGTTTTGCAAAATTTTGACTACCGTCTAAGTTTTGATGTAAGAAATGCTCCTAATTTTTTTACGACAGAAAATGCGTAACATCATCAAGAAAAAAGTTATAAAAAATCAATGCGACTTTTGAGGCACTCAAAACGTGCCACGTTGAATAAACTTCAAAACTGCATGCCCAGTTATAAAAATTCTGGCTAAAAGGTTTGAAATTTTGTTTTTGTTTTTCAAATTTTATTAAACTTTTTATTTATTTATTTATTTATTTATTTATTTATTTTTTTTGTTACTCTTATTTTATTTTTTTTTTTATTTAATCTCAATTTTATTGAATATTTAAAAAAAAACATTTTTTGTATTTAAAAAAATGTTTTCCTTTATTTATTTATAGTAAAATTTTTTTTATAACTAATTTTTTTTTAAGTTTTGTTTTTGTTGTTAATAACATTTTTCAAATGTTTTAAATTTTTTTTTAAGTTTTTTTTATTTTTTTGAAATTTTTTTTATATTTTTTTAATTTTTTTTAGTTCTTTTTCATTTTTTTCCTATTTTTTTTTAAATTTTTTTTAATTGTTTTAAAAAAAAATTTTTTTTTTTCGTAATTTTTTTACACACAATAATAAACGAGAATTGAATAAACTTCAAAACTGCATTCCCAGTTATAAAAATTCTCGCTCAAAAGTTTAAAATTTGGTTAACAATTTTTCAAAATTTCTTAAACCCTTTATTTATTTATTTGGTTATATTTTTTTTTGTTAATCTTTTTTTATTTTTTTTTTAATTTAATTTCAATTTTTTTGAATATTTCAAAAAAATCATTTTTTGTATTAAAAAACAATTTTTTGTATTTATAAAATGTTTTTTTTATTACAATTGTTAATGTTAAAATTTGTTTTTGTTTCTATTTTTTTGTAAGTTTTGTTTTTGTTGTTAATAAGATTTTTCAAAGGTTTTCAAATGTTTTAAATTTGTTTTGTAATTTTTTTTTTATTTTTTGTTTCATTTTTTTTTATTTTTTTCTCATTTCTTTTAATTGTTTTGCTCTTTAATTTTGTTTTTTAATTATTTAAAAAAAAAAATTTTTTTTAATTTTTTTTAATAGAAATAATAATAAAGAAATTAACAGGAAAAAATATAGTCACCAAAAAATTAAATAAATATCAACTCCTTTTAAAGTCTGGCTATACCTGTGTTGTGACCCTATCTCGTATGCATTTGTACACCAAAAACTATGCTCGGATTTGCTCAGAGTTGTTTGTATTTTGAAGCTGGTCTCTCGTCTCTCCTCGAAGGACATAAATTGCATGAACTTACAAAAGAGCTCGCCTTTAAGCCAAAATATGTTGAAAAATTTCAACTCCAACCTATCCAGAGTTGACCCCAATATACTCAGCATATATCCGACTTTGAAGGTGCTCCACACCGCACGAACCACCTGTTCACATGTCCGCTTACGCCCATTCCCCTAAATATCTTCTCCCTAGACTCACCCTGTCGAAGCTACACGTTTCTTCGGCCTCCCGTGAAATGAGATCGACGTCGATAACCGGTGACTTCATCGTGCCGAGCTTGATAAACTGCTGCAGGGCTTGATGAACTGAACAAAATCAACAAGAACGTATTGGTTATATTGCTTTGGGTACACGAATAGCCACGTTTAAGGTATATTAAGCGGTAGAGAGTCCTACTTTTTGAAATTCATATGCATTACAAATTTAACACGCCATTCCACTGAAAGCTTTTATTCAGCTTTACGTATTTATTTATAGTTACTTTTGAGTCTAATAAAAAAATAGAATTAATTTTAATATACTACATTAAAGTGAAATATTTATATTTAATTACAAAAAATTATATGCATATCTACGCTTGGAATATATGCTTTGGCATGTGCCCACGCTTTGAAATGCCTTTATTGCTTTTTAGATTTTTTCATATGATAATTTTTTTTCTATCGCTTTGTTTTCATGTCATAGTCTCCCAAAGGTTTTTTTTTTTTTGCTATATTAAAAAAGGTAAACCCTATTATGTATATGTTTGTATGCTTGAATGAGTACAGCTCAGACAGCTCAGTGAAATTAAATTAAACTTTATTTGGTCTATGAATTTGAATAATCTCAAATATTATTTTAATCTGTATGTACTTAGTTGCATTTATTTATCATTGAACCATGTGAATGGCAGACTGTTTTTTTGTTTATTAGGTACTTCATTATTTTGGATTTTAGTAGAATATTATTATTGAAAAATGTATTTAGTGTTTAGCTCAAACTACAAGCTTTGCATGATAAAGAACTAAGCTACCAAAGAAAAAAAGAAACAAATTTATCAATAAAACGCTAAAATAGACAATAAAAAAAGGACGCTTATGTATCATTTAACGAATATAGAAAGAAATAAAAAAGGTTAAATGGAAATATTAAGTATTAATATTAAAATTTAAAATGAAATACAAGACGAAATCTCTATTCCAATATTAACACGGCATAGGTTCATGCACGGGTAGTAAATTTGGAATTAAATGGCTACAATTTTTAGGGAAGGTGGCACAAAATTAATCATCGAATTTGGATTTTAATAACTAAATACGAAATGCCAAAATGTTTATGAATGAAAACAATTTGTATCATATTGAAAGAAGAAAATTGTATCAATTTTATCTATTGGTACAGTGCAGCTGCCTATAGGCTGATTAATTTTGAGCCACCTTGTAGAAAGTTCAACAAAACTACTAGTTTAGTCTGCATACAGGTTAGGCTCCATGTGCATTTTTTTCATGAACTGCCGAATTCTAGAAAAATTACCGAGGTATGCAGGAGTAAAATTTTGGTTTCACGGCAAAAAATCTATTCGGGAAGAGAAGTGAAAAATTAAGTGCAGGCAGTTACTACAAATAGTTGCTTACTTTATGAAGAATTGCGAAAGAGAAAAATAGGTACGTGAAGAGTAGAACCAACACGGCAAAGGCTTATCAGCAAGTGTAACTCGTGGAATGATCGCCGTCTGTAATAGTTTAGCTTACAAAATAAACAAGGAAGGGCCGAGGATAGTGCAATAGAGCTCAGAAAACAGGGCGGCAACTAACTTTAGACAATTCATCCAAGACTTCAAGTTAGGTATTTGACGCGTTCGGCTGCATATCAAAAAACCACTTTTGATAGCGAAGCTACGTCAAGTCAAGCACGTCCACATGAAGCCGGGCAATACCAAAATTCGATTGCAAATTGATTTGAAAACGACAAATAAAAAACAAAACCAAAAAAACTGGCTTATCAAACAAGTGAAAATCCGTTGAATTGTGACCAGTTCCAATTTTTGTTCAGTACATTTCTATTAAATTTTTTTTATTATTATTAATAATTTTTTTTTTTAATTTAGAGCAGAATTGGATCGCAAAATAAAAGCTTTAACACAGCATTGATAAAAAAATGTATGAGCAAGTGGTGTTTTTTCACTTCTGAATCTTTTATTCGAAGCTTTTTTCTATATTTTTTTCTAATTATGCAACACTTTGTAAAATGTTTCATTATTAATATTTTAACTCGTCTGCTTCTCTATACACTAAATCTATGTATTGCGAAAAAATATGAATGCCGAATAATGCAAAAACAAACACAATGTACAAAAAATCAGCAAATCATAAAAAAGTAGTCTACGTATGGAGAGGAAATTGTATACAAACAAAAGGTAAATTAACAAAAGTAATTATTTACATAGTTCGTATTTGCAAATAAGTAAAGGACGCGGAAAAAATACGACTCAACAATTTAGAATTCTAAAAAAAAATGGAGTTAGTTTTTGTACCTTCATCTACTCCTTGTTTATTCAGACTTTAGTTTTTTTTAGCAGTTAGTTTATGAGTAGAAGCATAAATATTAAAATTTTTGGACCTGTTGAAAATCAAAAAACAGGTGAAAAACACACATTGAAATTCAAATCACCACCATTTTGTAAAAAAAAAGACGAAAAAAAAAACAAAAAAACGATAGCCACTATTGTGTATTCATTGCTGTAACGTTGCCACCAGATGGCGTAATTTTTTTTAACTCGTTACGTTAATTTACAAAAATTTGTCAATTATCAATATTTTTAATAAAAATTTACATCAACATACTTTAATACATATGTATATAATAAATTGCCTTTTGTCTGATCCACGAATAATCATTCTTACTTACAAAAAAAAATTCCCAAAAATCGACTATTTTTTGAACCCCCCACAGTGGCGTTCCCCCTTAAAGAATATAATGGTTTAAAATAATTAATATATGTAATATATTAAATTAATAAGATAAAATTAGAAAATAAATAAATTTAATTTAGTAGTGAATAAAGTGAAATAAAAAAATTCATTAGGATAAAATAATAAAATTAAAGGAAAAAATTTAAATGCAAAATAAAATAAAAGCGAAAAGTTAAACTTAATGAAACCAAAAAATTATATAAAAATAAATAAAAATTGGACTAATTTAAAATCATTATATATATATATATAATTGGCGCGTACATCCTTTATTGGGTGTTTGGCCGAGCTCCTCCTCCTATTTGTGGTATGCGTGTTGATGTTGTTCCGGAAATGGAGGGACCTACAGTTTCAAGCCGATTCCGAACGGCAGATATTTTTTATGAGGAGCTTTTTCATGGCAGAAATACACTCGGAGGTTTGCCATTGCCTGCCGAGGGGCGACCGCTATTAGAAAAATGTTTTTTTTTTTTAATTTTTGTGTTTCACCGAGATTCGAACCGACGTTCTCTCTGTGAATTCTGAATGGTAGTCACGCACCAACCCATTCGGCTACGGCGGCCGCTATTATTTTGTATATATACAAAAATTAATATAAAAATAAAAAATCAAAATGAAATAAAATAAAATAAAGTGCGACCCTTTCTGAAACCCTAAATCCGAAACCCACTGTTTGACCATTAAAAATTACGGACAAAATTTGTTCAGTGCTGAATCAAATTCTATTTTACTTTAGGCGCTCTTCGACATTTCAAATAAAAGTATTTTGTGAACAACAAACTTCGCTCCTACTTATTCTCATAATATTGATAAATCAACCATAGCCCCTTCTTCGCTAGCTTCTCAAGCGTACATATAACTAACAGAGCAATCGAGCTGAAAGTACTGACAAAATGTCGCTACAAATTAGGCTTCTGAATAAAGAATTTTTTCACTATAACAAAAAGGAGAAGAATTACGGCTTTAAGCACAACGCCAGCGGTTTTTGTATCCATTTTTCATGGTTACACCCCTTCACAGACTCCTTTATTTTGCAAACTTTTGCCTAGAAATTTTTAGTCACCCTAACCTCGCCTTTTTGTATGTAAAATGTTCGCACTGCCTTTTGGCAGAAGTTGCGCTTTCTCATAACAATTTTTATAAATTTTTAATTTTTAAATAGAAATCTGAGACTCGCCGACGAGTTCCAGAGTCCAGTAATGGGTCGACTTGAGTAAAAAAAATCAATCGCTTGTTTGACGGAGGAGAAAGTGTGGATAAGGAGACAGAAGAGCAGCAATTTTCTATTAGTCTGCTGCTAATAATGAATCATGAATTACAAAAACAAGACGTTCATCGTTTAAATATCGAGCTCAGTGACGATGATTCACCAATAAGTTTCAATAAAATGTTTCGCAGTCTCATTCATACATACATAAATGCTTGCGCACATATGTATGTATGTGCTTCAATTACTTTCGACATCAGCAGTGAATTTTTTATATATTTATTTTTTTTTTCATTTTTGCTATTTTTGTATTTTTTTTTTTAATTCTCTCTACATTTTTAGTTCAGTATTTTTACTTTTTTATTTCACTTTTACTACTTTTTTATATTTTCTTTTTTTCTATTTCTTCAATTTTTTCTTTTTTTTCAAAATTTCAAGTTTTCTATTTTTTCAATTTTTTTTCTATTTCTTCAATTTTTTCCTTTTTCTTCTTTTTTTCAAATTTGCAAGTTTTCTATTTTTAATTTTTTTTCTATTATTTTATTTTATTTTTTTCTACTTCTTCAATTTTTCTTTTTTTCTTTTTTTTCAAATTTTCAACTTTTCTATTTTTTGAATATTTTTCAATTTTTTTATTTTTATTTCAAGTTTTATGACCAACTAATTAATTTAATATCCACTTTATTAAAAATTATTTCAATACTTTTACCATCACATTTTTACTATGCCTCTTACTTGTTCGGGCACTTTTTTGCTTTGGGAAAGTGTACGTGAGCGCTTATGTGTCCAATAACAAATGTATTCATCACCACACAACAAGCAATTTTTTCTCCGAAACCACATTCAAAACGGTAGCCGCGTAGTACACTTGTTCAGTGAAATTGGTTGTTATTTGTTTTTTTTTTTTGTTGTTTCCTTTTTTTGTGTATTTTTCCTTTTTTCACACTCAGACAAGCTGCCAGACAACTAACTGGCTTATTATCGCTCATTTTGCGCTTTTTTCTTCAGCTGCTTTTCGCCGCCTTTTTAGTCATGTTTTCTATATTTGTTAGTCAATTATGAAACGTTTTTGCCTGCAATGCAATAGAAAAATCGCTTCTGTTTACATTTGCTGCCAATAATACCATTATGAGCGTTTGGGACTTCAATGTCTGTGTCTGCTGTGGCCGGGTTTGTGGCTCGCAAATGAAACTTTGTTAATCGGTTGTGGCGGTAGCGGCTGCTGCAGCTGCTGCTGTGGCGCCTAAAATACCCACTTAATTGCCCAAGAAATGCTTAAGGCATCTTAGTGTAATATTGTGGTCATATAATGCCCGAATTATGGCTTGAATAGGTTTGTTATTTGCACACGTATTTATATACATACATATGCTAATATTTACTATAATGGTTTAACAATAATTTGTAAAAATATTCGACAAAAGTAAGAAGGCCATGTGCAGTGCGGTTTCCCACATTCTGATTACAGATATGTAAAGAACATTGGTGCATTGGCGGGCGGGTTAAATGTGGAAACGCGGAGATGGATATGGACGGAAAATGGCGCTCACTGCGTCAGGTTGAGATGTTAGTACTGGCAACATGGGCCAGCATGAAATTTGAGACATTTTAGTTAGGCGCATTTTTTAATACCCTTGCAAATTAATTGAATCTATTAAAGTAAACAAATACACCGACTGCACTGTCTACCTGCCCTTTACCCTACCTTTGGAGCCTGTAAAGGAGCTGTTGTGGGGAGAATCAAAACTTGCATTAATCTGACGTTAGATATTCAGTGGCTTTAGTTGACCATCAATCGTTTATTTATTAACTGAGGGCGTAAACTCAGAGTGGACTAAGTACTCGCGTGCAATAGAGAGCCGCACACAGGCCAAGCTGTTCGGGTATCAGTTTATTGAAAGTTTGAGTGTAATAAAAAGTTCGCAGAAAAGTTTTACTTATGGATTCGTAATCTACGCAAACAGATCCACTAAAAACCATGAGCATTTACGCTTGTGGCAAAAAATGCTGAATTTTGTCGACCAGTTTCATTTGTCAGAAATAGGGAATTTGACCGAGCATAGCCTTATAGAGAGCACTTTACACGTCCTGAAAGTACAGGTAGCAAAGTGCGAGATTAAGATTGGAAAATCATTAGGAAAATTATCAAAATATTCGCAAGTGAAAGAGCAATGTCGCAAAAACGGATTTTTATGTGACTCACTGCATTGGAAAAAAATGTATTACAAAAAATCATGGGCTTCTCACAGGCCATTGCAGATACGCTTAGCCCAACCCAGCTTTATCTTTGGATATGGATGAGGTACTGTGATGAGTAGAGGGCACAAAAGACTATGAGGTCGAAGTGCAAACCCCAAATCTACTTATCTATCGACCTAACAAAACATATCCGAGAGTGAGGCCTTTCATCAAACAATCGAAATTATGTGATAAATTGCCATCTGTTCCACTCGTTACACTACCTCACATGAATATGCAAATTCTCCACAGCCTTTACTTTGAATAAGTTGTGAGAAACTTGTGAACAGATTTAATAAAATTAATGAACGTCGAAAAGACAAACAAAAGAAGTTAATTTTTCGTGAACAAGAAAATGTGGCTTAAATTAAAAAGGAAGTTTATTAAAGTGATAATCGCTGGCATACCCATACATACACACATAAAAGTCAACACAATCGACTAAATACAAAAACAAACATTAAACCAACAATAATCATATGCAAATTTTAAGGCAACTGCGCATTACTAGTGAACTCATCAAATGCATAAACACACACACACACACAGATATACAAATATTATATGTATATGAGTCAGCTTCTCTTGAGAAAATTTACGAAATATTTAAATGTATTGTTTTGCCCCTGTGATTTGTAGCGACGCGAATATTTACACAACATATAATATAATAAAATTTTGTTGAATTTAATTAAGGCAAGAGCGCGGCATTAAGAAAGTTTTCCGCATAATTATGGTAAGCGGAAGGCGAAGCGTTCAAATGTGGAGTTGACAGAGCGAATCAAAAATGCAAATTCTTGCTCCGTCGCAGTACCGCGCTGACGCCTTATATGTATTTACATGTAAGGAGATGGGCACACATATACATACACAGTGGCAGTGAAGTGCTTAAAGGAAAATCCTCAAGCGGCGGAAAAAATCTGATGCAGAATAGTAAATTTGCTTCCACGATTTGCGAGCCAATTCGCTACTAATGTTTGAACACGTCGCACGATGTGGCCGGCCGTTAATAGGAAAAATAAAATTTGTGTTACAGAAATGTTTTTTGGTTTGCTGAGTGTAATCAAATACTCTAATTAACAAAACTTCAAATTTTTATTAATTAATGACATTTTTGCATTGTACATCTCACTTGTGTCACCTTACCATTTATGAATTTATGAGCATATTGTACAAGGTGGTGCAAAATTAATTTGTTTTTGAATAACCTTTTTACTAAATAAAAAATAAAGTTATTTTGAGTTATGGAAGTGTCAAATAAGATTTACGTAAATATAAATCTATTGACAGGGTGATTAATTTTTCGCCACCTTGTATTTTAGAATAACTAGCAGTTCGCAAATGTCAAATATAATTGACATACGACGCCATTTGCGAAAGTTATGAATCTTCCGAATTTTGCGCCACCTTTTATGTTATCATAACTGGAAGTTCCCAAGTGTCAAATATAATTGACGCACGATGACGTTTGCAAAAATTATGAATCTTCCGATAGGGTGATTAATTTTGCGCCACCTCGTATGTTAGAATAACTTGAAGTTTTTCGAATATGGCAATGCTATTTATAAATATTATAATATATATATATAATATATATATTATTTATTATAATAATTAAATATATCAATATATATATATATATATATATACCTAAAAATTATAATTACTATTAAGGTATTTTTAAGAGGAGCTTTTCTATAGCAGAAATACAGTCGGAGGTTTGCCATTGCCTACCGAGGGGCGATCACTGTTAGGAAAAAACCTTTTCTTCATTCTTAACGGAGATTCGCACTTGCGTACTCCGAATTTCGAATGGTAGTCACGCGCCAACCCTTTCGGCTTCGTGGGTGACCGCCCACGTAAAATCAGAATCAAGAGCTTTTCGCATCATTTCTTCTTTTTCATCATTTCTACTTATAGTTGCCCTTTTTCGATGTACGACGACTGAGTAAAGCCAAAAGGCCTGGCGGTTTATTGACGCAATTGATATGCTTTGAGTTTTAATAAAAAAAATTGCTGTTCGTGAAATCAATATAGGAGTGAAAACAAAGATTTGGAATATTTTTTGGAACTATTTTTCAGAAAAACTTAAAAATGAGGCATACAAAAAAATATTACAATCGGATAAAATTTAGCACTATGGGCCGAATCCAATGTGGGTTGGAGGCGCAGTAGAAGGCCAATCTTCACCATATTTTAGATACAGGCTTTTCTACCCAAACCAAATTTACAAACGGAATTTCATTAAAATCGGATCAAATTTAACATGGCCGCCCACATGTAGAATGGGCGTGGCAGTTCGCAGATTTTTACTACATTTCATATTCCTTCTTTTCTAACCGAAAGTAGAGTCTGTATTGGGACATCACGCTGTGCGTCGCCTGAATTACCCTCAATGTACTCTCCTCACAACTTTACTTCAAAGACTACATCAGCTATGAAGAATTAATTTTCCTAAGCCCTAGTCCCAGTAAATATATGGCATGTGACACACAATGATTTTGGGTTGTTGTGTTTGTTGTAACAGCATAAATATTCCTCATACATGTACGAGAAATGTTGCTGGAGTGACAGCCCTTGGCCGCATATAAAGCCGGGTCCTTCCGTTAACGTAGAACCGACTGTCGTGGGAACGAGTGTTTTTTAGTAGTTGTTGTTGTAGCAGTTTACTAATGATTTTTGGTATTTTTCTTCGCTTAGAGTTGGATTTAATCATAGCACGAAATAAATTTTCTGCACACCTGATATTTTCTTTCCAATTTACTTGTTTATCCGACGATATTTCAAAGGTAAATCAGCTGATTTGACTGAAATTTCAAATTTCCAGTTAATTTACGCTCCTCTTCTTCGACACCTCCATTTCGCAAATTTCTTAAACTGTTCTCATAGTACCAGCGAACGATTGGCACTACTTGGATATCGCCGTTTAAAATTCATTAGTCACTTACATGGAAATGGGGAAGAACTTGAACTAGTCGCAGTTCTAAAATCACTAGGAACGCTTCTGTTCGGCGCTAATGGATTTGCCTGCAGTGCAGCAATGGCATATAAACAATTGAGTACAAATTAGATCACTTCAAATTGTAGCTTAAAGCAGGAAACAAAATCAAACACACAATGCCAAAGCTTTTTTGTGCGCAGAGGATGTGTGGGGGTGGTAGTCGGCAGTTGGCAAATAAAGTTCGCAAAAGAAGTAGAAAACTTCTGCAGCACAGCAAGTGTGAGGTTATTGTAATTGCGGCAAAGTGGCGGAAAATTTGCTGTTCTTGTTGTTTTTCAGCGCCATTGTGAAGGTAAAAGAAAGAAAGCAAATTTGTTGTAATTAAAATTTAATAAGACGTTGAAGTGAATTGTACGAAGCCGCAACAACATAACAAACGAAGAAATACCATTTACGTGCAGAATGGGGATTGAAAAGGTAGTGAAAGTAAATTAAGAGAAACAATAAGAAATAATAAGAGGAACAAATTGCGGAAAGTAAAAACCAAAGGTGTGAAAGTAAGGTTTGGGAAAAAATAATAGCAAAGTCGCGTCTAGAGGGAAAAGAAAAATACATATAAAAAGTCATAGAGAGATATGAAAGCACTCATAGTGGTGAGATAATAATGGGCAATTGATTGGCATTTTTATTGATCAGTAATCATTATGAAAGGCGATAGTAAATGATAAACAAAAAAATATTTATAAAAAATAGCACGGATATTTGAAAACCCGATCAGAAAGAGATACCTGTGTGCACAAGTACATAGCTGCTCATTTAAAAAATGACCAAAAAATATTATTTTTCAAAGACTTTTGATTAAAATTAAGAACTTCTTTTCCACAAAATGGTTTGAAAAAGTGTATTTCATCTAGGTTGAGTGAAGAGGTTGCCCTTCGACACACCAAGACCAGTAAGTGGCCCCTTGTGATTAATTTGTTACTAAAAAAATTATAAAAATTGTAACAAGAACCCAAGACATTTCACATTAAAAAACTTTATACCAAAATTTTCAACATCGCAGATTACAGTCATGCATAGTCTCAACTATTTAGGAAAATATAAGAAAAAATCTAAAAAATAAATACAAAAAAAAACTTTTTTTCTAAAAAATATTTTATCAAAAATTTTCCACTCAAATTTAAAAATTATTTACGCGAAAAATGTGTTTAAAAGTATATTTTATCTTATATAGTTTGGTGGGCGCTCTTCATAAGGTCTACAACACCAATAAACTAGAGAGAGTGCAGAGAACTGCATGTGTGGGCATCACTGGTGCTTGTAGAACATGTCCCACTGCTGCGCTCAACGTTATTCTGCACTTACTTCATGTGGATCTGCAGGTTAAATCCATTACTGCTCAGAACGCTATTAGGTTGAAGGAGCTTGGTCTCTGGAGACAATTTCCTGTAGAACATAGTAGCATCTTGAAGCAGAACTCCCCTTCCTTCTCTGTTCTTCGCACTGATCTCTCCATTAGCAAACTGGGATTTTAGGGTTGTGCTAGGGCTATCTTTCCGAGCAGGCAAGACTGGAAGGAAGGGAGAGTCAGCACGGTTATAGGTACCTCCGTCTTCACTGACGGATCCACGATGGAATCTGGAGTGGGAGCGGGGGTTTTCTCTAAATCACGCAGCATTTCGGTCTGCTTTAAATTGCCGGCACGTTAGTGCTCTTCAAGTGTGCCTGTGGAACTCTTGCCATTTTACCTACCTACCTACCTACCTATATTTTATATAAAAAGCAAAGCGGAAGATATTTCACAGTAAAAACTCAACACCAAAATTTTCAACATCCAAGATTACTGCGCATACGCTCAACTATTAATGAAAAAAATTATAAAAAATTTTAAAAGTGTTTTGGAAAAATTACTAAAAAGTATATTTTAGGCTAAAAACATAAAAAATTAAAATTACTAAACAAAAAACGTAAAAGTTTTTAATCTTTTAAAATATCAATTTTTGTTTTGATTTCTAAAAAAACAATTTTTCACATTAAAAACTCTTCAGAAGCAAAGTTTTCAACATCCAAGATTACTGCACATACTGTCAACTATTAATGAAAAGAAATAAAAATAAGTCTGAGGCAAATCTTGAAAATATGACAAAAAAGTAGTGTTTTCAAAATTTTTTAACCTAAACCAAAAATTATTGTCAAAAATAATTGTTTTTAGAAAGCAAATTTGTATACTAAAAAACACAAAAAGAAAACTTTGAATTTAAATTTCTAAAAAAAATTGTTTTTTTTTAATCTCCAAATATTTGAGATCCCAAATTTTTCTTTTTTTTCATTTCTAAAAAACCAATTTTTCTGCAATTTATGAAAAAAATGAGGAGTAGTTTGCAAAAATGAAAAGATAAAATATATAAAAATTAAAATATGTTAATTTTTTTTTCAAAACTATTTAACTAAAACTTAAAAATTATCTTCCGAAAAAATGTTTTTAAAAAGTATTTTATACTAGAAAACATAAATAAATAAATTTAAAATTGAAAAATGATTTTCCAAAAACATTGGAAAATAACATAAAAAATTAAATTTTTTAATTTCTAAAAAATTTTTTTAAATTTTTTTTAATTTTTTGAAATAAAAGAAAATTTAAAAGTTTAAACAGAATTTGTTTTTTATTTTTTAATTTTTAAAAAGAAATTTTCACATTTATAAAACACTTTTTTTTTATTTCAAAAAAAAAATTTTTTTAATTTTTAAATCTAAAACAGCAGAACAGAAAATATTTCACATTAAAAACTCTACACCAAAATTTTTAATATTGAATAAATCTGAAAATTATTGAATTTATTTCAAAATATGTTCAGTTGGCTCCGTAGCCGTAGTTTACTACTCTACCCTCAAGCCTACCAATATACGCAGTTTTCAGAAAAAATTGTCCCAAATATTTAGATCACTTGACATCTCTCATGTGACAAAGGAAAAATGCACTTGAAGGCTTTCAAAACGTTGAGTATCGATGTATTGGAGGGGAATTATACGGGTCTTAAATCTATTGAAAACTACTGCGACTATCGTAAAGGCGACTATCGAAAATATTGAAAATAAATTAGAGGGCCACTAAAAATATGTTCAGTACAAAAATAAAAAATAGAAACCTACAAAAATTGCAATTATTGCTCACAATAATTAAAAGAGCAACAGCAACAGCATCAATTTAAAATTTGTGAAAAATAAGGACCTTCGAGATATAAATTAAAGCGTACGCCGAAAAATCTCCAATTAATGCTACAATAACAAAAGCATACAAGACACTTGCATGAATATTATTTTTTAATTAATTTGTGGACAACACACAAACCAAAGCCGAAAGTGGCATTCTACGGTACATTTGTATGATACAAAGTACTAATTTATTAAAGGGGCAAATTCCCACGCTTGCAGATATTTGCACACAAAGTTCAAGCAAATCACCAATGGGTTAAGCAATAATTAATTAAAATGTGATTATGCAAATTGCAATAAAATTAAATTTGCAAACGAAAAAATAAACCAAGAACAAAGCACAAACCCATTCAAAATAGCGCCAGTATTAAGTCGCATTGTTGTTGCAAATTCTTCTTTTTTCTCCATTTACATATTTAAATTTTTATAAACTTTTTGTTGGCTACTTATTGGATTTGAATAAGTACGCCATCAATATTGACAGGCAGGCAGTAAAGCAGAGCTTTAAATTTTTTTCTCCATCAATTTCATATCGAATGCGATTTTAATGAACTATGCCCTAGGGGGAATATGGCGGCGAGCATATTAAAATGTAATTTATTTGTGCGTGATACCCACGTACACACCGCGCACAGACGAAAGGGGCACACAGAAAAAGGCAAGACCATTTAATTATAATACAGATAGCACAAATTGCGCATAATTTATAGGCAATATGCCTAAAAGCATGCTGCAATTTGTTAGGTCAACGCTGATTGAGTCAAAGGATCAGGATTTTTTTTGAGTATTGAGTTTTATTTTTATATTTTTTCAGCTATGCGTGGTTATAAATTACACACCTGCGGGTGATGAAGCAGGTTATATGGAAATTTAGCATTTGAAAAATTAAAAATTAAATTTTTTTTTATTATAAGGAATGTCAACTGCATGGATATGTTTAGTTAGGCAACATTTTGGCTGCGAAATCCGAAATGCTGGTGGATACTCTCTGAGGACTAATAATTCCACGACTTTGTCAAGACTTTCAGGTTTGGTTTTTCGAAAACATTACAGCCAATATCTACACACAAACAAACATTAAACCAACTAAAAACAAAATCCTGCGATTCATTCTCAATACACCCGGTTGCAAAATTATAGCCACACCACTATTTTTTGACGTGATAACGTCTTATAATTTGATGTAGCCGGCTGCACGCACCAAAAAATGCGTCGTTATCTTGCTCATGCGGCGTTACCTTGCTTGAAACTGCAAGAGCGCGGAACGAATGACAAAGAGGCACAATCGGCCCCCGCGTCGTAGGACGATGATAGGAAAAAGTAGGAAATGAAACGGAGTGTTTCGAGTGTAATGTGTCGTGAAAAAGTCAAATTGATGATGGTGTCTCTTAGTGTTGTTGACTTTTTAACGTCTGATGCACAATCGAAATTGAACATATCTTTCATGAATTTGATGAATGTTTCGTAATTTTTCACGTTTGTGTAAATGTAACTTGACCTATTCCATTGGGATTCCATTTACCTCCTCTATATCCATACAAAATATCTATCAAACAAATAAAAATTAATTTTTTTTTTTAAATGCAACCATTACATCAGTATTTTCTTATGACGTTCTCACGTTAAACTATCGTCAGTAAGCCTACTTTACAGACAACCTCTTTTTTATGAAAATGAACTCCATACTACAACAAAAACCATATAAGGCGAAGTTTCAAACTTTGTATACATTTTTTTTAATTTCATTAAAACTTTCCATTTTTTAAGAAACATTTTTAGAATTTGGATATACAGCTTAATAGCTCATTGAATTTTAGTATAACAAAGTACAAGTTTCAAAAATATCGCTGATTTTTCACAATTTTTTCACCACTTCGCTTCCATGGAAATTGTGCTCGAATTTTTTTATATGGAAAACAAAAAGCCTAGCATCGTCAACATCTCTACGCCCATACAAGGTTGCAAAACTATAAACACACCACTATTTTTTATGAAAATGGAGTGCATACTACAACAAAGTTTCAAAATTTAATCAAAAAACTTAAAACTTTTTAAGGAAAATTTTCTTAATTTTTCTGGGCATGGAAGTGCATGGAAGTGCATTGAAAGTGCAAGTTGCAAAAGTATCGCTGATTTTTATCAATTTTTTTTCGCTGAGGTGTCACGGTTTTACTGCCATGCAAATTATATGCTTGGAAAAAGCGGCGCCTCTGCGTACATACAAAGGTACTTTCCGAAGTAAACCTAAATTATTTTTAAATAAAAGAAGTTTCACTAGTGAGGTTATTTCTTGACGTTCGAAAGGCAGATCCCTCACTGAAATACTGTCGAAATTTTACGTCTTTTGCGGAATAGAAGATAATTGCGTGCTGCGTCTGATGGAGTACATTTTCTGTCTCCACTGAGTGCGATGTAGTATTTTTCAAGTCGATATCTGTAGAATTAACAAAGCAGCAAAGCAGTAAGCATATAGGAACCCGTTCCTTCGAACTAGTTTTAAACTTACTTTTCGATACTTTTAAAACGCATTCAAATTACGACGAAGTTTATTCGTTCGCTAAATACTAACTCGAAATTCGTTCAACAATGTCGGAGCGCCCTTGAATCTCATGAATTTGTATTGGCGCGCGAGTGATGTTTCGATGAAGGTAGAAGCCCGGTGTGACGGGTTCAAAAAATCAAATTTATTTTTTTACATTTTTCGGAAGAAAAACATCTTAACAATATACTATAAAAATTTCAGACAGAAATTTTAATTATTTCTAAAGTTATAGCTAAAATAAGAGAGCGCGCCGTAGTGTGTATGAAAGCGTGTGACACGCCAGCAGCAGCTGCTCTGAAACTTTAAACGCGTTTTTCTCAAAACCATGTTTTCGAAATTTCGGGGAATCACTGACTCAAAACTATTCAACCGATTTGGCTAAAAATTTAACCCGTTATTCACACACATATCTAGATCCCGGACCTTTAAAACAATTAGTTTTTTAATAATAAACTATTTAATTTAAACAATTTATAAAGAAAAAAAATTAGATTTTGAGAACTTTTTTCACAAGTCCGCCATTTTTTTTATACTTTTTTATGTATATTTTATGTTCGGGACCTTAAATAAAGTCTATAGAACAATAATCTCTTTGAATTTTTTATTTCAGATGATTTTGGAAGGCTGTGTGTTTCCCCGAACCAACTCATCTTTTATTTAAGGACTCCAATTTGACGTCAAAAAGTTTAAACAAAGTAATATAAAATTAACTTAAAAAAAAAAATTTTTTATATACTTCAAAACACCAATAAAAACATGTAAACACTTTAAAACGATCGCATTTTATTTTCTTTTTAAAAAAGATTCATGAAAAAACGTCGAAACTTCGGTCGTTACGCCGGACTACTACCTGAATTAGAAACCAGACGAGTGAGCAATGAACGGCTCTGAGATGGAGCTTAGGTCTCCGAGTACAGATACGCAAAACCTCAGCGGGTTTTCTATTTGCCCAATTTGAAGCGGAGCACAGAGGATCTGCTAACAGAAGTGGAATAATTTCTTCATGGTGCTCCATTTGGCCAGCACTCAATAAACGAAGAATCTTGAACTATCTCAAATTCTCAAGAAGGAATAAATGACTTTTGATTGAAATATCAACAGGAGCAAAGAATGATTAGCCACATGGCCGCCATCTTCACAGCGATTAACGCCGGAGTTGTACGAATAATATTATAATTCAATCGACACTTCCTGCAGAATGCCCTGACCGCACTTGGACCAAATGGATGTAATCTCTTAGAATAGCTTAGACACAAATTCGGTTCGTCTACGTCAAGCTAAAAAGTGAAGTTTAATTTATAAGATCAGACTTCAGCCAAGAATTACGGGGCAAATTGGCCCATCCATGAACATGCGACTAAAATAGGCAGACCGCACAATAGACTCAAGACCAAGGCTTTTGCTTAAAGCAAAATCTAGTAGAGATCTCCAAGTGCTCTTTGTCATATTAAATACTTGCGGCACTCTTGACGTGACTTAATATCCGGCGAAAAGTGGTGGGCTTAGATAATAGCAAACTTCTGCCTAGAAAACGTTCGAAAAATCCTGCCGATGGAAAATAAAAGGGAAGTTCGCAACTCCAACTCAACTTTCCTTTGTGAAGCCGTGGGTATATAATTGAAGGCTGTCCCAGTAAGATTGAGAATATTCACAAATAGTCTGTGGAATTCAGTTTCTAGTGGTTGGAAAAAAACGAGAATTTTATCAGCTCGAACATCCTATTTTTTCAATAATCTCAATCATCGTAGTTTCACAGCAGACTGATGCGTAGTAGTTTCACCACATTGGGAATTAGAAGGGGGACTTCTACATTCCCATGGAGAGTAGCAACCACCGTAACCTAACTTAATTACATGAAAATCAATATAAACATCCGTGCAGACAAAGTTTTTATTAGAGAATTATTTCCTAAAGAAGCGGGTGAGATATGAAAACATCTTAGTGACTACTCCACAGCCAAATATGTGTGTCCTGAATGGTTCACTGATGTTTCTCGCGCTGAGTGACCTGTATTTAGATCGAAAAGTCACGAAGAACGGCTGCATAGAAATTTCTGCAGAGGACATGAGTCATCTGCTCTATGAACTCTGGAGAGAGCGACGTCCACTTAGACTCCGTATTCTTTCATATTCACATACAACAACTCACTTGCTTAATTACATATTTTATGCCAGAAATTTCCGAGAAATTTTTTAACATAAGCTTTCACTAAAATCGCCCCCGTCCAGGTGCACCAACGAGGTACTGAGGAAAGAGGCAATAACGACAAGTATGCCTAGGTCGATTTTGGTAATAAATTGAAAAGAAAAAGCATAAAAGGTATGTACAAGTGCATAAAACACATAAATAACGCCCGGAATATATAGCGCCTTAAGAAAAAGATCGTAAATAAAAAGCGAAAAAGTATAAAATCATGAAAAGCGTGAAGTAGGCCGCGAAAAAAGTGCTTGAAGGTGAAAGCTAAGCAAAGCAAAGTAACAGCAGGTGCCAGATCCTGCCCAATTACACACACACAGTCTCACTCACACACAGACGCGCACGCACTCTTTTATTTAAAATGACATTACACGCTTTGAGTAAGGCCACGTGCACCAAAACTCAAGTCACTGCCAACAGTCCACTAACTGCTATTCATACCCCAAACGTTGAATTGATAAGCAAGAAAGCAAAAGGTGTGCTCGCGCGCCAAAAAGTAGACTATATAAATTTTAAACTTTCAAAAAAGTTAAAAGCCAGTAAAAGTACTTAAAAATTTTACGTCTTCTTCAATGTCGTCTCAACGAGCTGCGGCGTTGCGGCTGCTAAAGATGGTTGCTGGCTGGCGGCTGGCCGCCTGAAGCTGATGGCAGCTAAATTAATGTTTTTACGTTGCTTAGACTTTTCACACCATGCAGAACACAACAGATTCAACGCAAGAAAACAAAGCCAATTTTTTCGCTCTCTTGTTTTGGTTTTATTTTTCTCTTCTTTTGAAACACCTTTCTGTTTTTGCCGACGCGTCTTATGTGGATAAGTAGGTATGAAATTTCCGCTTTATGCGCTAAGTTCGCATTAAGTTTGACTGAGCGCCGTCGACTTCACATCAGATAAATGAAAATTAAATTAAATTGCGGGTGTTGGTGAGAGGTGCGGAGACAAGTACATCGAACCAGTGGAAAATCGCAAATTCACTAACCAAAAAAGTTTAAGAAAATTTATGAACTTCAATTTTAAGTAGAGATTGAGTGGTAAAGAGTGTGAGTGAGTGGGTGAGTGGGCGTGTACATTGAAAGCGAGCACGAGCACGAGCAACTCCTTGCTGGCGCCCTCCAACTGGCTGCCTGCCGAAATAAATGAATGGCTTGTCGTTAGACTCTGACTGCTGTCGTAAATGTTTGGTGTTATTTTAGGCGTCTATCTCTATTTAAGCATCCCGCGCTCCCCAAACGCTTCGCCTGCATCCTGGCATGAAAAATAAATTTATGTCATTCGCTTAAAATTTCTGTGTGTAATTTTATAGCAAGCAATCTATAATTATGTCAATCAGCGTTAATTGTTTGTGGCGTACGACCGCAAGGCAGCAGTGATTTTCATGTGCAACTTGCACCGCGCTGGTAGTTAAGTTTTAAATTTTAAGCTGGTTGGCTGTTTCAAACGACCACCTTAAAGTGTACTAAAGGTGTGCTTAATCAGCTTTTCGAATGCGGGAGTTCTGGTGTTGCGATGAATGGCAGGAAGGTGTGTATAAATAAAAAACAAATCGTTTAACACGCAATGCGCCTAAAAGCATGCTTTTGAGTCTTGTGACGCGCGGCGACAACAACTTTATGATTGTTTGCGGATTTTTGGTAGTTTGACTTGTTTGCCGCTTCCGTTGCATTTGTTGTTGCCTAAGCTTTGCTATTCAATTATCAGTTTTTTTATTTTTTTATTTACCTGTCTTGTTAGGTGTGTTGCGTGCAACATACATACATTCCTATTCTGGGTTTTCAGCTTATCCTTTTGTCTTTTCAACATTTTTCTATTGTCCTTTCACCCCATACTTCACTCTGTGCTAGTGTGTGTGTGTGTGCGGGAGCGTGTGCCTAACGTACCTGTCTGCTGTTGCGTGACTCCACTCCTTTAGGCATGTAAGCGCATGTAAAATGACTTGTAATGATTTTATGTACAGCTCAGCTTGATTGCACAGCAAATTAAGGCATTTAACTGACTGAGTATTTGTGACACATAATTTGATGGGATTTTTCTGCATTGTAGTCAAACTTAAGCAAACTGTCACATTATGAACTATTAAACAATTTATAAAAACTCAATTTTTCCATAAAAACACTACAACTTAAAGCTCTTGGTTTATTACCCAAAAATTTGATTAAAGCTATTCAAGAACACCTAAAGCATTAAAGGATAAATATGCCGTTCTTAGTATGATATCGAGGCTGATGAGAAGTTCAATGCAGCAGGCGTTCACAGGTAAAAGACACATCAGCAATGAAGTAAAAGTTGGAGTATCCAAAATGGCTTAAGCTGCTGAAGGAAACGCTGAACTACAGACGTTCATGGAAGACAGCAGAAGACGGACGGCGCTCTCGAATCCCCGTAGGAACACTACCACCCAGCCAACAGTAGATAATCCCACCTCTGTTACGACGAAACCGAAGCGAGCGGCAACCAGTCCGACTGCCTTTGAGAGCTGTAAGAAAGCCAGGGAGAATAAAAAAAGGACCCCCTGAGAAAAATGATGAGAACTGGCAGACAATTGCTATGAGGGAAACCAAAAGAAGCCGAAGAATAAATGTAAAGCCAAAAGCTGTTGTGATAAAACCCGTACAAGGCCATAGTTATGCAGATGTCCTCAAGGACTGCCACGCAAAGATTATAACTAATGAGTCAGTCAAAGTAAGGTCCGTCAAGAAAACGTATTCTCACACTCGTCCACACTCGTGTTCTTCAGACGGCAACGAAGCACCATGAGCGGAGACTGTGTTGATTCTTGCATATATCACCCACTCAATCTGAGTTTTTTGTAAACATAACACTGTCTTGACCAAGGTGGAGTTAGCCAATCAAGAAATTCTTTCACATTCACTGAGAGCCGGTTAACAGCATAGTGAAAAGATTTCAAAGGTGAGCTCTTTAACAGACCCTTACTCGGCTCTGCGCGAATTTTACAAAATCAGCTGATGGGCTGACGTCACTTGAGGTGTGGTTACAAAAACACTGAGATTGTTTGGCGATATTCGAATAAAATCAATCAATGACACTTCGTTGCCGGCTGAACAATGACTGATTGGACGAGTGTGAGAATGCATGGGAAACGATCGTGCAGGATTCGGCTGCCGAATCCCTGAGTGACGTTGCAGCCAAAGTTCCCCTCACAATTTTCTTTTTCACCATAGCTAAATAGCAGACCTGGCAATCTATCATACTTCGGTCTGAACTTGGCCACACCTTCTAAATTCCTTTCACTATACTTTGTCCACAACGCACCGCTAGTACCAAGCGATCAGACGCTCACAGCGTAATTTAGAACCAACCGGCCAAAGTCAGTTCGGCTTAGGAGTCACTACAATACTTTGACAGACCGAGAAAAATATTCCCTCTGTCGCGTGCGACCTACGTAGTAGTCATAGGTTGGCGAGACTGCCCCCATCCCCTATCAAAGAGTGGATGCTATTTCCTGATAATTGTTTTATGCGGACAGAGGGCGACCTGAACTTTGTCACCAAATTATTTCATCTAGTTATAGGTGAAAGCAGTCAACAGAAGCTCTCTAATCCCATATTAATCTCCCCCAATATTTAAATGCTTATTAAAGTTTGCTACGCGTTTCGCAGATTATTTGACTTATTGCCGTTTAGACACAGCAAACAAAACAAAATAAAGAAACAAATAAACGCATTATATTGTCATGGGTATAAATACTTTAGCTGCTGCAAGGCGATTGGGATTTTAGTTGAGATATATCTTCTTTTTTTCAACACAAAGCTTGCTCAGATGTGCATTTTATCGAAATCTGCTTTGAAAATAATAAATACAGAGTAAAATAGGGTGTCGACTTGACAATGTCTGTGACACAAAGCAAAACTTTTTTTGCCGAAAAAAAGGAGCAGTTGCTTACAAAAAAAAAAAAACAAATACAAAGCAAAATAGAGCGATAAAGGATAAAGGCCGTGGCCGAACCAAATGACGATATGCAGCGACAGGATGTAAATATGTTTGTATTTCGAAAATAAATGAATAAACCTTTTGAAGCGGCTATTAAGAAGTACAAATTAAGGAGCGCAAAATAACAGGGGAAAACATGTGGCACAGTGGCAAGGGATGCTGCCGAAAGTATTTACGCAACCATTCTGGTAAACCCCATTAATTGCGAAAAATCGCATTTATGTTAAAGGGATGAAATTCAAAAGTATTGCCACTGAAAATGAAAAAGAAATATTTACGGTTTTACAATTTTACAAAATGCTATAAAATAATTGTATGCAGAGAAAGATTAATATTGCAAATGTAAATGTAAAGTTAAAATGTGAAATGCGCGGAACGCATGGAAATGGTTGGCGAAGGGAAGCGACGAAAATCTAAATACGCGCGTATCTTAGGGTGCAAGAAGCGTAGGCAGGGGTAAGCGTGGAAGTAGAAACATTTATATGCGATTTCGTTGCGGTGATTTGTAAAAAAAAAAAAAAAAAAAAATCGAATGTCAGCAAAGCGGTGGATGATTGCATCCTATTCTACAGAGAAAACAGTGTGAGAGACAAGCAGGCAGGCAGGCGGCTGGCATGTATGCAGAGGAGTGCGAGTGCTGAGAGCGAGAAGTCAGTGGAAATGAGTTATTGAACGTGTGTGTGTATGTATGTATGAATGGATGTTTGAATCTAGTAAAGTGAGAGTGAGTGAATTTAGTAAAGCACAAATAGTTGGACGGTTATTAAAAGTGCCTTTATACAGTGGGAGACAAAAGTTAACGGCAGCAAATTATACTAAAAATTTAAATGAAATTAAATTATGCTAAATTATCAAAGGGGAAGAAGTAGCATTTAATTTAATAAAATTAATTATAAATTAAGGGTTTATGACACTTTAAGGTTGTAAAAAAAATGTATAAATTTACAATGTTTAGAATAAAAATTTATACATTTTTTTTTTAAATTCTTTTTTTTATTTATTTTTATTTTATTATTATTTTTTTAGTTTTTTATTTATTTGACTTTATTTAGAGTTCATGTACAATAGAATATGAACTATATTTCCGATATAGATAAAAAATAAATCTACAAAAGTTTAATAACGTTTTTAAACTTTTGTAATTTTTTTTTGATTCATCGTTAATGTTTTTTTTGTTGAATTTTAATTATAAAATATAAATCTGGTTATTATTTTTTAACTTTCGTAAGTGTTTTTAGAACTTTTTTAGAAAGTTTGGTTTTTGCTTAAACTTTTCTTGTAAAATATGAATTATATATCCAATATAAAGACTAAAGGTATGCGCATCAACACCAGCGAATCGCAAACTCTTCAGATCGCCGGCCAACCCTTGGAAGATGTAGATGAATTCTGCTACCTGGGGAGCATTATCTCCAAAACCGGTGGGTCAGCAGCTGACATACGTAACCATATATCCAAGGGATGCGCTGCATTTGGCATGCTGGATAAGGTGTGGAGAGCATCTCACACCTCCAGGCATACCAAACTCAAGATTTTCAATGCCAACGTGAAATCCGTAGTGTTGTATGGGTGTGAAACTTGGAACATATCGGCATGTGTACTACAGTCGCTGCAAGCCTTTCTTAATCGTTGCCTACGCAAGATTATGCGCATATATTGGCCCCAGGCTATTAGTAACGCTGATCTCTGGATCGTCACCAAGCAAACACCAGACCCCATAGAAATTCAACGCCGTAAGTGGAAATGGATCGGTCACACGTTGAGAAAGGCCCACGATGACATAGCAAGAACAGCACTGGATTGGAACCCCCGAGAGAGCCGCAAACGTGGGAGGCCAGCCAATACGTGGAGGCGTCAGGTCGACGCAGAAGCAAGAAAAGCAGGCCGTGCGTGGAACGAAATTAAATGTTTAGCCTTAGATAAAATTAATTATAATTTGTTTATTGAGGCCCTATGCTCCGTCTAGGAGCCTTGGGAACAAAATATATATATCCAATGTAAATTAAAAAAAAATATATAAAAATTCTGTTTAACACTTTTTAAATTTTATTATTGTATTTTTACATTTTTATTATATTAATTTTAAATTTAATAATTTGTTTTCTTTACTCATTTCTTATCCTTTGTTTATGGACTTAATTTACGTTCTATATTGCAAAATAAAAATTAATTAATTAAATTAAAACTAAAAAAATTAACAATTTTAAAATTTTGTAACTTTTCTTGAAATTTCTTCTTAAAAGTTTGACTTATTATTTATCTTTTTTTTGTAAAATATGAACTATATTTCCCATAAAAATGTCAAAAAAATTTGATAAACGTACTTAAAAGTTTGTAATTTTTTTTATTTTTTATTTATTTTTGATTCATCGTTAATGCTTTTTTATTGAATATTAATTATAAAATATAAATCTGGTTGACGTTTTTAAACTTTTGTATATTTTTTTGCAATTTTTTTAGCAAGTGTGGTTCGTTGCTTATCCCTTTTTCATTACATTCAAACTACAGATACATTATAAATTTAAAAAAATTTAAGTTTCTGATAAACGTTTTAAAATTTTATAATTTTTTGTATTGCTTATCTCCTTTTGTAGAATATCAACTATATGTGCATTAAACATTTCAAAAAAAAAAAAATGAATAAAAAAAAATTTGTAAAGGCTTTTTAACTGTTTTTTAATTTTTTAGAAAGTTTTATTTACGGCTTAGCCCTTTTTGTCTAAACTTCCATTATAAATTAAAACAAAGTAAGTGCAATTTCGAAACATTTTCAGCATTTTGCAAAGATGTACGATTTTCCTCAGCACTCACTGTATTACATTCTATGTGTAGTTTTATGTGCTTCCCTTCTGGTGTGCATCGCCCTTATTTCATTTGACATGCATTCTCATGGTAACAAAAGCGATCGACTGAAAAAATATGACAGGATATGCATACACACGTATGTACGTGCGCGCGTGTGTGTGTGTGTGTGTGTATACGAAGTAAGTAAAATAAAATCTCTGCTGCTGTGGCTGGCTAAATATTGCTAAGCACCGGCAATATCCTCATTAGGTCTATGCACAGACACACACTCGCTCATCCACCGATTGGAATGCACCCGAGCAGTGCATTTTTAGGTATATATTTAATGTTGGTTGCCTTTTTGTTGTTGTACTTGCTTCTTTTGCTCTCAGACATATCAATATCCTGCAAGGCTGTCTTTTTGTTACAGGCTACAGCGCTTGGGTTTCTCCTTCACCGCTTGCTTGCCTCAACTTTGTTGTTAAGAGATTGTTGTCTTTGTTTTTGTACATACATGCTTTCCATTGCTGCCGTTTGGAGTGCATGAATTTATTTCTACGCTACTACTTTTGTGTTGCTTGGCTCCCCTGGTTACGCTCTTTAAGTTGCTTATGTTGAAAATATTTTCCCGCATTTGATACTTTTTTATGTCGCTGTTTTTGTTTTTGCATTAAGCTGCTTTTGTTTATTTTTATTTTTATATTTTTTTCAAATTTCTTCTTTTTTTATAATTGCTCCTTGTGTAAACTTTCTCTTCCTTTTCTGCATATTATATGTCATTTAAAATTCACCAGGGAGCGTTCCATGCACCAAAGGCACACAAGCGCTCACATTCACACACGTAACTACATATACATGCATACACAGTAAGCGAACGCACACAAGTAAACAGCAAAATCCTCTACTCGTATGTCCTTGCGCTATGCTGCAAAGGCACATTATTGAATTTTCGTTTTTACCCTTTTAAAATTGATTACCGTTTTTTTTCTTTTTCTGGGACTGCCTTCTCTTCGTCATTCAAGTAGCACATTTTAAATGCTTAGGCACTTATGAATATTTAAAGCATTCTCGTTTTCATGAAAATTTGCGTAGTAGCATTAATATGCGGGCAGGCCGCAAAAGACTAACTCTTCGTGGCAAGTTTTATAAGTTCAAAATTTCTTAATTGAAAAGGGCATCTCTGTGAATAACGCAGAGTTATTTGCTTTCTAACAAACTGTGAGGTAGTTACTGGATTGCGAGTGGTGCCCTTCTTAGAATATCACGAATGAATGAGTGAAAATAAGGCGAGCACCGTCTTTTGTATTATCTACTCATTACGGTACCTCATCCAAACTCAGCTCTCTCAATAAACCTTAAAATGAAGTCGGGTTGCTCACTCTATGTGCCTTTTTCCCGGCCGCATCAGGCCTCCTAATCCTTCTTCTCGCTATAGCATCACATACGAAAAGAAGATTTGTTGAAGACTACGTGGATTGGTCGCAGAAATGACAGGAGTCAGTGGAACACATGCCAAGCCTGTGTAGATATGCAATCTGCAGTGAACTATGAGAATCCCTGTGAGCATTTTCAGCTAGTCGTTAGGGAATTGCTTGAACCTCTTTGATGCTAGTTTGTGACTCGTAGCTTTAGCTCTTGCCAATACTTGCGCTACCTCCTTCCCACTTATACTCCTATGTCCTGAGACCGATTTGAGCCGAATGCGATGGTGCAGCCGAATATCTTACAGGATACGCAAATTTCTGGCATTTCTAACGTGAAGGACGCTCGCGTGGTTATAAGCACCTACCTCAAACTCCTACAGCGCAGTCTGTTGTACTCTACTTGACCTTCTATTATGGGCGCAGCTGATACTCAGTACGAATTTGAAATGGTAAGAAAATACAGATGTGGAAATCTCAGGGAGTCAAAAATATAAGACAACATTTTGCAGGAATAGGAAAAGAAAGTCAAAGGCTGACTATTCACAAAATAGAGAAGCTTAATTTTCAGGTCATGGTCGAAGTGATTATTTTCAACATAGTTCTTGACATTCTTTGAGTAATTATCCATAATTTTTAATTGTAAATTATATCATTATATGTTAGTTTATGCCAATTACCTACAGTATTTTTTCACTTTTCAGTGCTGCGAATCATAAGATCTTCAATAGCCGGTACGAATTAGTGAGTCCTTGAAGTGCCCCGAATGAGCTCTCATCAAACAAGGATGATAGCTTTACAAGGTTTGCTCTTTAACTATAGAGAAAAAGGAAATTGTGAGAGGAACTTCAGCTGCCACATCACTTGGGAGATTCGGCAGCCGAATTCTACACGATGATTTCACTAAATTCACATACTGGTCCAATCAATCGTTGCTCAGACGGCAACGAAGTGTCACTGGTTAATTTTTCTCGTATATCATAAACACAATCTCATTTGGTTTTTTCTTTTTTTTGTAAGCACACCCCATGTGGCGTCAGCCCATCAGCTGATTCTGTAAAATTCGCTGAGAGCCGAATAACGGTATGTTAAAGAGCACACCCCTAAAAGAGTGTTAGACTGGGACTGAATCACATTCACCATACATATGAGGTGAGTGGTGTTGGAATGAGAGTCCTTGGCCGGATATAAATAGAGGTCGTTCCCGTAACATAGAACCGATCAAGGACTGCCAGACAAATTTGGTATATAAACTGACATGAATGCGCATTTTAAGGCTTTTGAAAAATACTTAAGCGCTGCTTCAAAACATTCATCAGTTTTACGAAATATGGACGCTTCACTAAGTTTTATAAGCTGGCTGGTAGTATATGGCTGCTGTTGAGGAGGTTTCTGGCTTTACAGGTCATCAAGAGGTATATAGTTAACTTTACAGGGCTTCTAGACACTACCAGTACTACAAAAGACAGAACAACCTTGTGAGCTATCGAGTTCAAGCAATTATAATATTTGATCCCTTTCCTCAATGAAATTATGAGATATGGAAATTATAATGAAGAAAGTCATGACATTGCTGTGAAGCCAGATGGGCCATTCGAAAAGGCACATCAATTAAAATGAACCGAATTTGCTATCTGCGAAACTCTATTAAAATGATACGAACTTGAGGTATTTTGAAAGCAAGTGGTAACAACTGATAGAAGCAAGGACAATACTGCACGTAAAACTCGTACCACAAATGAAGCGACCTAAAGCTGTAAAAAATTTAACAAATTCCAAAAAAAATTTTAAAAATTCTTTTTGGTCAGAATTTATAGAACAATTCTGAGTATTGCAGTTTAGTAGCTCGTTTAATTTTGGTAGAACGAAGAGCTACTTTAAAGCCCCTCAAAAATCGCATTGATTTTTGACAATTGTTTTTTTTGCTGGTCAGCAGTCGTTATAAAGTAACACACTAGTTAGCGCCGTCAACAAAAAAAATATTTTCAAAAATCAACGCGAATTTGGTAACACTTTAAATTTGCACTTTCTTATGTCGGAATTGCATAAGCTACAAAACTGCATACCCAGAATTTTTCTACAAATTCTGACCAAAAAGGTTTGAAATTTTGATGAAAATTGGTTGAGCTTTTTTTTTAAATTTTGTATAAATTTATAAACTTTGAGTTATATGTATTTTGTTGTAGCATCAGCTATATTTAACAAAAAAAGAATTAAAAAATAAATAAATTATTAAAAACTCAATGTATCGCGTTGGCATTAACACTGGTGAATAGGATCGAGCAGAAACTATGAAGGCGTGGTTGAGCAGTGTGGATACATTTACACTTTAATCTTTACCCTGCACCATTAGACGATAACTGTAGTGTTTTTTTGTTTTTTTGTTTCCGTTCGTTTTTTTGTGTTTTGTGTTGTGTTTTTTGCTCCTTTTTTGTGTACTGTTCTTTTGTTGTTTTTTTTTGTTTTTTGTTTGTTTTTGTTTTTGTGTTTTTTTGTTATGTTTTCTTCTTTTTTTAGCTCCACAGAACTCCTTTGAGACAGCAAAGAGGAATTGAATTGGGGGCCTGAAAAATCCACTCGCACTAATTGACCGCCCCAAAAATTCAGAAAATCTGATATTGAAGAAGTCATTCAATACTCATTACTCCTCCGCTATCGGGAAAATGGCAAAAGATCAACGGTGAATTTCCCATGCATTTGGTTTATTAAAGTTCACTGAAGAAGCACAAAAAGGCTTTTAGTTTCGTTCAAAACTTTTCATCTGCTTAATTTTTAGACAACCCAACATTTGGTATGTGTCTCATTTGAGTTTTAATTCATACGTACGCGTAATTAATGAAATATGCCACTTTTCATGTGTTTACAACAAAATCACAAGCAAAAACAAAAACAAATAACTATCTAAATGGCTTGGCAAAACTATTAATTGCCTTGAAAATGTTACATTTTCATTTCAATTTTCATTTCGGTATTCATAGCTACACATCGCTTCGTTAGCCACGTATTAGCTGTGCAACAACAACAGCAACAACCCAAATTTCAACATTTTGTTGTACTGTGATACCGTCCGTCCTTTTATCCCGCCAAGCATTTGATAATAGCTTATTTCCAGTTACTGAAGCGGTCGGCCTTTGGGGTTTTTGGTTCTTTTTTTTTATAAACTTTAGCGATTATTTCTGCTTTTATTACAATTGTTTGGGCAGCAGCTAATAATACTCAGTTGTAGCTCGCAGCTCTTGGCTGTTGTTGCGCAATTGTTGTACAACAATACCACTTTTTATTATTATTTGTGCATAGAGCGCAAAAATTTTACAGACTAAAACGCGCTCAGCTGTAAACGAGACACATTATCTGCGCGCACAAACATTAGCAGGCGCGGGGAGGGGGCAGGCGAGTAACACTTAGTTGGAACAGCGTGCAGCAGATGAGCGCAACATTCAGAGCAGCAAATGTTGCAGCAACCAAGTGGATGATGTGTGGCTGTGTGGGTATGAGTATGAGTGTGTATGCGCGCGTTGTTGCTTCTGCCGCGCTAGTAAATCCCTTTCGCTGTTGTTGCGCTTTTTGTTACTACAAATTTTGGTTGATGATTCTTTTTATGCCGCAAATTGTATTTTTGTGTGTGTTTTTTTTTGTTTTGTTTAATTTTCATTTTTCATTTCTCAATGTTTTATTTCCTAAATTCTATATTCACTGCGAATTCATCTAGATTAGGCTATGAGCCGCCGCCGCTAACGCCGTCCATTTGAAAATCCATTAAAAATCGTTTGTGCAACCAGCGAATCTGGTGCGTGTCTCGGTAGCGTTGTTGGTCGAAAGCAGTGGCAGGAAGGTGAGAGAGGTGGGGGAGGAGGCAAAGTGGGCAAAGCAAGTGGGTGCGCAGTTGGGGGTGGCAATAATGCAAAGAATTCCCATTTGTTTTGGCATTACTTACACTAGAGTGCATAGGAAAATATTGTTTGACAGACAAGAAGAAAGAATGTAGCAATCGGCTGTAGCAGCTGTGTAGAGAAGGCGATTGAGTTGTGTACAGAAAAGCGAGTGCAGGACGCATGGGATATTCGGTATGGTCTGACAGCACGGATTATGAGCTGTTGCTAAGGCTTAAAGAACTATTTTAAAGGATTTTCTTAAATTTTTACTGCGCGAAAAATATACACGTAAGTATGTATGAGTTGTTTAATCTTATACTGATATGAATGAAAATTAAAGCATTTGGAAATGAGCTCGTCAGTCGTTCATAATTTCGACATCGGCGTATGTTCTTTACGTTTACCGATTATTTAGAGTTTTGAAAAAGCTCTGATAAACCTAATAAATTACGTTCGGTTTTATACGGAGAATCTATAATTTTTTTAACTCACAGTTTTGTGAGTTGTTGAGATGATAATCAAATTTATATAATAAAAACGGAAAAGTAAGAGAGTCTTTACAGAAAACAAATCATAATACAATGAAATATTAATACAAAATAAAAAAGAGGTTTTCTGTAAAGTCGGTTTACTGACGATAGTTTAACGTGACAAGGTCATAAGAAAATACTGATGGAATGGTTGCAATTTTCAAAAGAAAATTTTAATTTTATTTGTTTGATAGATATTTTGTATGGATATACAGAGAGCCATATGTCGAACGTTGCCGAACGCGGGGGCCAATTGTGCCTCTTTGTCGTTCGTTCCGCGCTCTCGCTTGCAGTTCAAGCAAGGTAACGCCGCATGATCAAGATAAGGACGCATATTTTGGTCCGTGCAGCCGGCTACATCGAATTATAAGACGTTATCACGTCAAAAACAGTATTCATTGCACTTTACTTTTTTCACACAAAAACTGAAGCGTTGTTGTAGTCAAACTAACACAAGGGACTAATGCGTGAAATTTTTTCCTAGCTAATGATTGCCACTCAATAGCATTCTCGAAAAATTCATAGGGAGTTTCCTATGCTGTTTAATACCCAAAGACAACAATAACAACTGTTGAAGGTAGATGAACCAGATTTAAGGTGGCAGATCAACAGGGTAAGGAAAAAAATTGTTTAATTAATTTTAAAAATTGTTTTTATTGGTTTTATTTTTATTTATATATTATATATATTTATTTATAATTAAATATTTTTATTTATATATTTTTTATTATTGTTTTCTATTTTTTTGTTCATTTATAAATTTTTTTTCTTATTATTTACTATTTTTTATTATTTTATTATTATTATTTTCTATTTTTTTTTTGTTCATTTATATTTATTATTTACCATTTTTTATTATTTCATTACATTTATTTTTTATTATTATTTTTTTATTTTACATTTTTTTTAATTACTTTTTTATAATTTTTATTTTTCTCGATCGTTGCAAGCATAACAAAAAAAAAACATTTTTTTTATTTTTTCTAATTTTTTTATTATTTTTTTATTATTTACTATTTTTTAATATTTTATTTTATTGTTTTTTACTATTTTTTTAATTTAATTACTCGTTCGTTTCAAGCATAATAAAATAAAAACATTTTTTTATTATTGACTATCTTTTATTATTTAAATATATTATTGTTTATTATTTACTATTTTTTACTATTTTTTATTATTTTATTCTATTGTCTTTTATTATTTTTTTAATTAAATTACTTTTTTATAGTTTTTATTTTGCTATTTTTTAATTTTTTTATTATTTTTTGATTATTTTTTTTATTATTTACCATATTTTATTATTTTATTCTATTGTTTTTTATTATTTTTTTAATTCACTTGCTTTTTTATAGTTTTTATTTTGCTCGGTCGTTTCAAGCATAACAAAAACGCATTTTTTTTAATCCTTTTTATTATATATCTTTTTTATTTTTTTCTATTGTTGTTCTAGTTTTTATTTTTCACTTTTTAATTTATTTTAATTTTTTTATTTTTTTTATTGTTTTTTCTAACTTTTATTATTTTTTTAATTATTTTTTATTATATTTTTTTATTTTATTGTCTTTATTTTTTACTTTGGTTGGTTGGTTGGTTTAAGAGTGACCCCGCATCGGAGTGTCACATAGACCGCAATATGGGTCCGTTGTGTTGCCCTAGAGCTCATTATGTTATATGATTTCCCCACCTAACCGAGATTTTTATTGTAGATTTTGGTCAAAGATATTAATTCGTTTCTAGAATTTGATGAGAGATTCGATTTTCAGGTTCGAGAGTACTGAAATATTGCCAATTGTTGGAGAGCCTAGAAGAGCGAGTCGACTTCTGGCTAGACCGGGACAACTGCGCAGCAAATGTCTGCTCGATACTTCCTCATCTTCGTCCCTGCAGTATCTGCACAGGTCGCTTTGAGGAACCCCGAGCCGACATGCGTGAGTGCCCAAAAGGCAGTGGCCGGTGAGTAGAGATATTATATGCCTTAGTTCGTGTTTCGAAAGACTTATAAGGGTTTTTGTCTGTTTCAGATTGTAGGATGGCCAGATTTGTCTGGTCGTAACGCAAGTAGTTTCCACTCGCCACCTCCGATCAGCAATGCTGTGAAATTCTCGATCGATGAGCATTTTACATGTTGAGAGCGGAATGTGGTTTGTGGGTAAGTTACTAACATTTGATTGCGCAGCTCCAGCTCTTGCGAGCTCATCAGCTTTGCAGTTACCTTCGAATCCACTGTGATAACTTGGACAGAATTCTGAATACTTATCTCGTTAAGAGATAAGAGACAGGATCGAACCACATCTGAGTGGGTATAAGAGGAGCTGAGTGCTCGAACGGCCGCTTGACTGTCGGTGAAAAAGCGGATATCCTCTAGAGATATTCTATTTTCTAAGAGAGTTTTCGCAGCATACCAGATAGCGCATACTTCCGCTTGCAATACACTACAGTAGTCGGGTAATCTAAATGATAGATTGATGTGAGGGGAATTGGAAAAGATTCCAAATCCCACTTTACCGTCTTATTTTGAACCATCTGTATATATATTCAGAGGGCCATCGATTTCGGTAAGATTTGTCTTCCATTCTTCCCTAGTTGGGAGTGAACAGAAGAAAAGCAAGGGTGGTGATGGAAGACTTACATGAAAGTCTATGTCGGAAGAGATAACAGTGTTCCTGTTCGGTATGGCCGAATGGCCAAGGTAGCGTACAAGTGTAGCAATATTTTTTACTTTAGTTTTTATTTTTGTTTTTTGTTGTGGGTTTCTATTTTTTCAAAGAAATTGAGGAGTTTTATTTAAAGTTGTGAATTTTCGCTGTCACTTCGAATTAAATTTTAATGAATTCAGAAGAATATAAACTCGTATTTACCTTCTTTTAATTGTTCGAAAACCGAAATTAGTAGAACAAATTTTTATTGTCGCACTACACGCAGCTAACACTATAAATTATGTAATTATGTGCACTCAAAGAAAAAACTGTGAGTTTTTAATTCAAATTTATGTTAATTGTTGCACAAAGCCGCCGCTGCAGCAATAAAAAGAAATTTCATTTAAATTGATGGATCGCCACTGTTGTGCGCACTTGTAGAGTTGTATATGTGTATGTGTTCTATATGAAGGCATTAGTGTAGTTATGTTAGCAGATGTTCGAAATGTTTTAATGAACGCTTCCATACAAAAATTTAATATCTACCAGAGAGTCTCCGATTAATTGAGTTTTGAGACAACACAAGGGACTAATGGGTCAAATATGAACTGTGTAACGCTTTTTTTTAATTAATTTTAATTTAATCGGATATTCATGTGAAAGACCGAGTTGAGGAGATTAATGATGATCAAATAAATATAAAAGATGCTAGCACTCAGATATATATAAAATATGCCACATGATTTCTCTAGTCTTATGAACGGATATAAAGCATTTACATTTCCTGAGAGTTTTTGTAAAAATGCAATTTCTACTCAAAAGGCGCACTTAGTCAACTTTGTAAGAAAAGGAAGTTTTCGCTTTAACATTTCTTAAGATAAAAAATTCTATGCGCCAAATACCAAATTTTGAATTCCAAAATAATTATTGCGTTATTTACCTGAACGACTTTTCTGTTGATTTAGTTTTGGAGTTTATGTGACACTTACCTGAAATGAAAAAAAAAAAATACAATTTATAAAAATATATTCCATACAGAGGTAGAATGTCGAATTGTACAAATAAAAATATATATTTATAATTTTTTTCTATGTACGTGAAGCCTCAGCAAAAATTGAACAATTTTTATAAAATTCCAAACAAAATTAAAGGATTTTCTAATAAATTTACAAAAAGCATAACTTAAGAAAGCTGCCAGAAAAACAAAATCAATTTAAAAAATTCCAAAAACACAAGAAACAAATCACAGAAATTAAAAAACCAAAAACGGGAAAACAATTTGATTCAAAGCGTATTCCCTAAGATATCTAAACAACTACAAAAAAAAAAAACACAATTTAAAAAAACGCAAACGAATCCAAAGAATTTATTTAACAAAAATATTAATTATTTACAATTTCAAAGAAAAAATTAAAAACAATCTAAAAATATATTGAAAGATTTACAAAAAAATTGGCAAAATTATTAAAATTTGAGAAAATTTTCTAAAAAAACACTTTTAAGATATTCTATAAAAAAATCTAAGCCAAATTTTCGTTTACAAAACTTTACAAATTACAAAACTTCATAAAAAATTTACAAATTTCCTAAAACAAAACTAAGATGCTTAAACAAAATTAAAAAACTTAAAAAAAAATTCTTTAACAAAGTTTAAAAAAGAGTTTAAAACTTAAAAGTCTCCAAAAAAATATTAAAAACAATAAAGAATACCAAGGAATTGGAAAATTTCAAACTTTTATCAAAAACTTATAAATTACCTAAAAGACAACTAAGATTTTCTGAAAAACATTAAAAATGAAAATTCCTAAACAAAATTTCCAACGAAAATATTTACCAAAGATATTTCAAAAATTGCAGAAGAAATCTAAAACATTTCCTAATGATATGGAAACAGTTTTTTAACAAAATTAAAATAAAATAAAAATTTCTTTAAAACAGAATTAAAAAAAAAAGTTTCCTTAAAAAAATTCCTAAAGAATGGAATAAAACAACTAAGGTATTCCAAGCAAAAATTCCTAAAAAAAAATGTATACTGTTTCTTATAGATACAAAAGCAGATCCTAACAAAAATTAAAAAAAAAACATAAAATCATCATACTAAAGCAAAAAAAAAATCATACAAAAAAATTAAAAAAAGTCATACAAAAATATTTAAGAAAAAATTTTAAATTTCGCAAAATAATAAAGGGTGGTTAAATTTCAAGGGCCGATGTTGAATGTGAACCACACCTAAACGTCAACGACACCGTTGGAGTTCTTTCTTTGGGGTTATTTGAAAGAAAAGGTGTACGTCGATAAGCCAGCAACAATTCAAGAGCTAAAGGATGAGATAAAACGGCACATTCACGGCATAGAACCTTAATTATGCCACAGGTTCATCGAAAATTTGGAACATCGGATGGAGCTGTGCCCCGAGGCCGCGGCGGCCATTTGGCCGATATTTTGTTTCATACGTAATTGATCCATACCAGTATTATCATAATAAAGAGAAATGACAATAATTTCCTAAAAAAAGTTGGTTTTATTCAAAATCAACACCGGCCCTTGAAACTTAACCACCCTTCATAAAACCAAATTATCAACATAAACCGAAAAATCTTGCTTAACTGAAACTGAAGCAACTAATGAAGCAACTAAAAAAAGTAAACAAAAAACTTCCGAAAAAAGTAGAAATTGAAAAATTTGCTAAGACAAATAAAAACACCATTTAGAGAGAAAAGTTCTGCACATTTTGAAAGAGTAAAAATTCTATTGCTCTTTGCTAGAGTTGCCCCTTACGCCACATCTCCATTTGCGCTGAGCTATCGCATTTGAACTGTCAATTTCATGACGCGCAGAGCAATTATCGCAGAGATATTTTTTACAAGGCATTTTACCGCATGGCTTTTCATTAAAAGAAAATCCGAAGAAAGCACTCCATGCACTTTTGACCAAAAGAAAAAAAATTGTCCAGCTTCTTTTTCAAATTTTTCTTTTAATTTTATGTTTCCACTACAAAGATTTCGTAGACATATGAAAATATGGCTGTCAAAACACCAAACTGCGTGCGATAAGCCTCAAGCCGTAAGCCTAATGATTTATTGCATGAGGTCTGTGATGAGCGGTCTCCACTTGTATTGTGAGAGGATTTTCATACGACCAGCGTTCGCATGTCGAAACAGGGGTTTAAGCAGAAATATTCGTAAAGAAAACATGTTCAGTATCTTCGGTGCAATTTGGAACGATTCTTTTCAGGCCGACAATTTTTTTAATCCAATGTAGTAAAATCGTAAAAGTATACAAAAAAGGAAATAAAAAGAATAAAGAAAACAAAAGAAAAATCGGGGATATAAGATTTATAAAAATAGCGTTTTCCTAGTATTTTTTTTTAAGTATTAAATAAATAACTAAGTCAGCGGGCTGTTTATAATATTTTCCCATATATTTAAAGTAAAAAAGAATCTTTATAGCCACAGTCAAATAGAGCCAGAAATCTAAGGCTGACTACCTCTGAAAAAATCAACCCAATACGTCGCTGAGATAAATATTTATGGCGTATCTTGATGCTGCTACAACAACAACAGCAGGAAAATATCATTTAAATATTAGCAGCATTTGACCAGCAAACTGAGGAGCGCACACAAGAAATTAATTCTAATAGAGACGTAACATTTAGATTTAAGGTTTGCATACCTGTACAGTATTATTTTCATTTCATCCACTTGCAGCAACAACAAGGAAATATGGTTATTTGACAGGTAAACCTTGATTGCTTCTTTCGACCAGCCGAAAGGTTTCGAACTCAAAAAACGTGTCTACTCTATTTCTCAATAAATTTACCGTAGCTATTAAATTTTCTTTTTCTTTCCATATCAAAAATTAGAAAAGTAAATATTATTCCTACATTATTTATTCTAATTGCCTGCCGAGTCATATGCATTTTGAATTACAATACATTTTCGTTATCTAAATAACCGAAAAACGAGAGAAAATGAAGAAGTTAAAAGGGTCTCACAGCCAAGAACAAAACAAAAACTCCGCCATTAGCATGCTATGGAAGCGCTGGCGAGCTATGCGAGCCACAAAAAAGAACTACACTAGACCTAGTTACAGAAGACATAAAAATACATGGAAATATGTATCATACATATACCCTGCAGGAAAAACGTGTGCTAGTGAAATACATTTTTGGTGCAGAACCGGTTTGATTTCGCCCGATTTGAAGGCTGGAAATATGCTGTGGATTTTTCAAATATAATGCAAGTACATTACTGTGCCATGAAATATGAATTATCAACTTTGTAGTTTCACGCAGAGCCATAAAAATAAAAATAAAGTTTAAAATATTTTCGTCTCTGAAAAACCGAGCCTAGAGACCTTTTGAATGGCACCCAGAGCTCCACCTTAGCGGCTTCTACGATTGCTTCGTTTTCGTTAACTTTCAGTTCAGTTTTTTATAGATATAATTTGCAGAATTTAAAACTGGCTCGAACCTGTCAAAAAATAATGCAGGTTATGATGGGGATGCAGAGTGTCCCAGATCTCTCGTTCCTTGAATTTATTACTAGCTTAGAACTATCGAAGAAGGAATGTAAAGCGTACCAGATCTCAGCTGTCGAATGCAGTACAAATTTAGAATTATTGAAAAGTGAAGCCGAGGGTAGTGGATCTCATTTCTCGAATTCAGTACTATGAAAAGGATGCAGAGTGGACTAGGTATTAGCTTTCAAATTTCGTGATTATCCAAGCTGTTGACAAATGCATGCAGAACATGCTAGATCTCGTTTCTCGAATTTAGTACTAATTTATAGCGACTGAAGAAGGATCACAGACAGAGCGCATTGTATGGCATTTTTCGAATTTATTACTAGTTCAAAACTATTGATGGCATGCAGAGCGGACTACATCTCATCTTACGAATTTAATACTTGTCCGAATTATCGAAAAATGCATGCAGAACGTCCTAGATATCGGTTCCTCGAAGTTAGTGACTTGTTGAGAACTATCGAAGAAGGGATATAGAGCGTACCAGATCTCAGCTCCTGAATTTAGTACAAGTTTAGAACTATCAGAGGGATACAAAGCTAAGTAGATTTCATCTTACGAATTTAGTACTTGTCAAAACTATTGAAAAATGCATGCAGAACGTGCTAGATCTCGATCTTTGAATTTAGTACAAGCTTAGAACCTTCGAAGAAGGGATTAGAGCATATCAAATCTGACCTCTCGAATTTTGTACAAATTACAAATAAAGTACGAATGAATGAAGAAGTTGTGCCAAGGCTACTGGATTTCATTTTTCGAATTTAGTACTATCGAAGTGATGCAGAGCGAACTAGATCTCATCTGCCGAATTTAGTACTTGTTCAAACTATTTAAAAATGGAGGCAGAACGTTCTAGATCCCATCTCTTGACACTAGTATGAGTTTAGAACCAGTTTAGAAAACATAGAGCGTGTTAGGTTTCATCGCTAGATTTTAGTACTAGTTTAGAACTATTAAAGAAGAGACACGAAACGTGCTAGAGCTCATCTGTGGAATTTAGTACTGATTCCGGACGCATAGTGCATTGGATCTCATCTCTCGAATTTAGTACTAGTTTAGAATTAGCGCAGAAGGTACTACAACTAATCTCTCGAACTAGCTACTAGTTCAGAATTATAAAAAAAAATGATGCAGAGGGTATAAAATTAGAACTAGTACTTAGTACTAGTTTAGAAATAATGAAGAAGGGATGCAGAGCCTACTAGATCTCGTTTGTCGCACTTAGTACTAGATTAGAACTAACGAAGAAAGTACACAGGGCATTCTAGATCAATTTAGAGTTAATACGAATTATTGGAATAGATACTCAACAGAAGACAATCGATACCTCTGCGGCAATTCACCAGCTACTTATTGGAATAGAAATGAAAAGCAACTCGAACTAGCCAGTTGCTACGAGAAGCGTACCATACCTGCATTACTGTCTTTCCCTACAGGGTACATACATACATATGTATGTAAATACGCTACTAAATGGAATTTAACGCAAATCAAGCGTAGCGCGGTAGCAACACCAATCAAAGCACCAGACAGGCGAGACCAAAGAAAAAATTGTGCAGAAAAAAAAAACAAAGGAAATTGTGTAAAAAGAAATTTAGAAAAAAGAAGTGGCAAGAAAATGTGTTTGCAAAGTTGTTGATACATAGAATAATATACCGGTACGAGTATGAGTAGTAAGTCATGCCCATTATAAGCATACTCGCTCCGCTGCTAGGCCTCGAAGATTAGCAACACGAGTAAATGAGCATAAATGGGCAGTAAAAGCGCGAAGGGGACAACAGAGGTGTGTGTGTGTTGAGTTGTGCTTTAAGCAAAGCGTAGCAGCTGCGGTGTTCAATGACCACTGGTGCCCAACTTCGACACGTACAAGCTACTTTCGACTACTGGAATTTACAACCAGCTAAGCAAATGTATCTTGAAGATGGTGAATGGTTACGTGTGTGTGTGTGTGTGTGTCTTAGAGCTGGTTGGTTTGCCAGCGGGTTTACTTAGCATGAAAACCAATCAGGGTATTGACCACAATATTTGACATGCTACGCATACAAATTTTCCATCGGCACACATTGGTGAAGGGGAGAAATGGATAGGCAAACAGTGGTGTATGTAGAAAATCATACAATCCAAGTTTGATCTACAAATATTTAAAGAAAAAAGAAGAAATCAAAATTATAACTTTTAAATACTGAGAAACAGAAATTCAATTACACAATTCGCACGAATATTTTGAAGGATGCAAATGTTACGTTGGGCGAGGCTGCTCTTTAAGTAAGTAAACTTCTTAAAAAGATCTAAGAGGTTTAAGCAACTTAGTTGGAGGATGGAAATCGTATGTAGGCATGACAATGGGTTTTGGGCCATCGAGAGTATTGTTTTAGACAAGCGACCTGGCTTACCTAACCTAACCTTGAGTCACAATTTAAGTGGCAGCCTCGTAGTTAGTCGGATCTTATAGTGGAAAATTAAAAAAAATTATAATAATAATTTTGATTCTTAGCGCTGCTCGTAAATGTTCGCCTTTTTATCCAAACCACTTTTTGAAACAGATCGGACAGCTTACTTGAACGCTGTGGCAGACATTTTACACTCCGTTTGGTTGTTCATATCCATTTTTGTAATGAATGTTAACTTTCTTTTTTATAATCAATTGACTTTTTCGGTCGAAAATCGAACAATTGGGCAATTTTTACTATAGTCCTGATTCCAACGATGTTAAGAACCTTTCGGGTAATCGTACCATCTTGGCTAAGAAAAAAGTACGAAGTTATATGAAAATAACCTTAAGAAAGTAGATCATTTTCACGAAGAAATGTGGAATTGAAGAAATTATAGTTGACTTAAACAAAAACAACCAGAAGTGGAGGCAGATCTAAAATGGAGAGTTTCGGCGCGCTAGACAGGGGGACTTTACTGGAGCGACAACCCTTGGTATGGAAAAACCCGAGTCAAATCGGTACGTAGAACCACCCACCACATGTCCTCTTAAACCCACCCACCTAATACGCCTCTCCCTTTAGAGCCAACCCATTAGATGAGCTCTGTTTTGAAAAGCGACGAAATCCTAGATGACCGCCATCTCCTCCTCTCCGAACTAAAACCTCCTCTTGTCTGAACGGTTGCTCCTCCCGCAACCTTGCCGTTAAGTAATAGGTCGGGAGACCGTTAGTTAGTTGAGTTCTATACTCTGTACTCAAATCAGTTAGTCTCTGTCAGTACTAGAATCTGTCCGGTGTTCTTTATGCAAAGACTCTTCAGCATTTCTATCAGCCGGGAGATCAAGCTGTTGATGGCGTAGCGGCGTCCTTCGGATACATTTCCCTTCACGCAGCGTTTTCATGATATGCGCTGCACACCACCACTTAATGTTTGTAATTTTGCATTCGTGGGATGCTCCCCAAAAGACCTGCGAATGTCTTCTGTTTCGGTGTCAAAACGCGAATACAGGCATAGTGCATGCCTTGCACTCTCTGGTTCGTCAGAGCAGACCGGACAAAAGGGGTGGTTTTCCACATTAAAGCGGTGTAGATACTCTTTAAAAGTTTCGTGACCGCTCAACAGATGCGTCGCGTAGAAGTAGAATGGACGTTAAACCGTAAGATGAGGTAAACGTTAACGATCTGTGACTGCACCACACTAGCGAGGCTTGATGAGCTGTTATAACAACAACAGCTCTTATATTTTAAATAAGACTTTTTTTTAAATCATCCAAATGTCTTGATGGAAAAGCGATAATTTATATTTTTAGATGTCCGAATTTGTATATCAATTACTGTATATATGGATTTATACTTTGTAATACATATGTGCCAAAGTTCGTTACATTTTAGTCAATGCTTTGGGCGTGTTGGTGGTAGCGATTGCGAGTGCTCGTATCTAATTTCAGCTGCAAAGGCAACGCTGTAGGCAGCAAAGTTTGCTGCTGACTAACTAGCAGTGCACAGCTTGGTTAGTTTGTGTTGGAGACACAAATTTCATAAGGCCTTCTTTGACTTGATTCAAAACAAAACACAAATAAAAAACCTGCCTACTTTTCCTTTTCGTCCAGTTTGCCCTGTCTTGCTGGCTTTCACGCAGGTTTGACTTTTTCCTACACTAAGTCTGTTAGTCAGAAGAGAAAAAGCCAGGAGAAAACCGTTTCTCTAGAAATCTAAATCAGGCCTGCCGAGGATTTGTTTTTTTTTTGGCTTTGTTTGTTTAATCCATTTTTTGTTTGTTTGTTTGTTTAATCCTTTTTTTTTTGTTTTGCTTTACTACTTTTGGCAATGCCCACATCATAATAATTCAAACCCAAACAAGGCAGTTTCGATTGCTGTAGGACTAAAAATAGCAGCAGGCGAAAGACAACGATAACAACAAGATGGATGAGCAAACCCGCAAAAAGTCAGCGAAAAAGCGACGACAAGCAAACAGCAGCCAAAAGTCCACTAACTACCAGAAATGCTTACTAAATAGCAGCAAAAATGACGCCAACACCAACATTCAGCAGTCAGCAATCAGCATTCGGCAACATAATCACCAGCATTTGGCGCAAATATGTACGTCTGTATGTGTGTGTGTGTGTGTATGTGGCAGGCGGCAACGGCTGGAAAGTGTTGGCGCATCGCGGGGTGTCGCAGGGTGTTGGCCGGCAATGTTGATAGACGATTTGAAGTTCTCGCACGTGTTTGTTGTGTGCTGTTGTTGCAGCTGCTAGTGTTGTTTGTTGTGTTTTTGTTGTTGTAAAGGTTGTTACATTTCGCTGGCATAGCTTTTGTTGAATGTTGTCAACATATTGTAGATGTTGTCATTGTTGTTTTTGTGCTTCAGTCGTGCGGCTGTGGCGTGTTTGGAATTGGAATTTGATTTTATGCGCTTTTTGCGCCTAAACTCATTTCGCTATTTATATGTATGTGTGTGTGTTTTTGTTGCTGTATTTTCTGAAACTTTTTTCTGCATTGCTCCTGTTTTCTATACACTTATAAAGGTTTTTTGTTGTTTTTGTGTTGTTTTTTTTTTGGTTTGCTCAGTACTAACGATTGCTGCAACCGCCGCCTGTGAATTTGTGCGGAAAAAGTAGAAGTGAATGCGATATTTTTTATTCATACGAATTGTATGAATGTGTGAGTGTTTGTTGGTGTTTGTTTGTCTGAAATACATTTTCCATGCGGGTTAAGGGTCAATTAGACGGTGCCAAATAGGGAGCAATTGCAGCGCAGTTGAAAGGTTTTAGCACGTCATGCTGTAGGCAGCGGGAGCACAAAAAAAAATACTCTCACTTTTTTGTTTTGTTGAATTAAAATAAATATTTTAAATTTATTTTGATAGGATTTTCTAACTATAAAACGCTGTTGCAGAACGTGTGTTGCATGAAGTGTTTTCGAAAAAAAAATTTTTTTTGGAAATTTCGAAATTTGTTAGTTATTTTTCGCAATTCTAAACAAATAACATAGATTCCTAAGTAATACGCTTATCAACGCATGTGTATGTGTGTCGATATCAACCAATTCGTTGAATTGAAATTTAGTTGAATTGAAATTTAATGAATTTGAGGTTCAAACCCGTTTGCTCAGTGCAGCAGCGTATTGGAGTGCTTTTCTGGTATTCAAGTATTTGAGATTTATCTTCGCTTTCAACTCTACTACCGAGGTCGTTGGAAAAGTCAGTGCAAAGCCAGAGAGCTGGCATAAGTGGCAGGTATCGAGGCTATATTTAGTTAGCAGATCCCTTGGAGGAACAGGCACCGAAGTTTCAGCCAGATCGGTCTATTTCTGTGTGTTTGGCATTCGTTTGAATAGAGGAAGTTGAGTGATTTTTTTTTAAATCCTTTTCCATCACAACTCACCAGTTAACGCCTCAGCAGTTACGGTCGCAAAATTAATTGAAATAGAGTTCCAACTCGTTTTACATCCCCTCTATTTTCCAGACTTGGCTCACCCGGACTACTATTACTTGCTCCCCAATTTGAAGAAATGGCTGCCGTGAAAAATATTTTATTCAAAAAAGTAGGTGATTGCAGGTGGAATGGTTACTTTTCTGACTTAGACAAATTCTCGTATTCGGAAGTTGCTCCACAAACTAGAACAGCGTTGGACGAGTGGAATAAGCCTAAAAGGAGTCTATGCAGAAAGATAAAAAAGATTTACCCCACACAATTCAGTGGTTTTTATTAGTACACGGACTTTTCAAACAACTCTCGTAAATTGTATGGTACCGACTGCTGCCCAGCAGGAGATAAGTTCGCATTTTAATATATAATACTTATGCATATGTATATACTTATATGTATAGGTAAGGTCACTTTGGTTATACGTGCATATGTCCACTGTGATATCCATAAGAAAAACATATTTATCTTCATTTACACCTAAATGTGAATGGTTTCGTTGCTAGAAAAGCAATCAAGGCAGTATTGGCTGCGATGCTTAAATCGCTTTATGTGCGTGCGGTAGTGGAGAAAACATTAGGCTGGAGACAGAAAAATATGAGAGAATCAACGCACCGCTTAGCTAGCCAAACTGATCCAAGCACATCATCGGTCAATGTGTTGTACATCCGCCTCTTTGTCTTAAAACATAAAATAAATACTTGGCGCGTAGACTTCTGTTAGGTGTTTGGCCGAGCTCTTCCTTCTATTTGTGGTGTGCGTCTGCATGTTGTTTCGCAAATGGAGGGACCTACAGTTTTAAGCAGAATCCGAACGGCAGATAATATTTATGAGGAGCTTTTTCATGGCAGAAATACACTCGGAGGTTTGCCATTGCTTGCTGAGAGCAACCTTTATTAGAAAAAACTTGTTCTATCATTTTGATGTCTCATGATGGAAATTCGAACTTATGCACTCTCGACTGGTAGTCACGCACCAACCCCTTCGACTACGGTGACCGATATCTAAAAACCGAGCTGGTGAAATGCATTGACAATTTGCAATGCATAAACCACCAACCATTTGTTAACATTCCCTCCCAAGTGTAGATTATAGACTAAATATTAGTTGAGGTACTAACGCAGTACTGTCTTACACCATCTTTCGTGGCAAAAGTAAGACTGTAAGTAAATTAAAGTAAGTAAAGCTTGCTCTCCAGTCTCACTGCCCAGCTTTTTGCGGTTCGCGATTAAGTTGCCATAATTTAGAACTTCTCTCCCATCATTGATATATATGGAGGTTCAGAGAGTCAGCAATGGATTAAAGCATACGAAGCAATTAGTCTTGAGTGAGCTCTGAAGTCTACGTCTCTTTGTAATCTTTCTTGGCACCATTACGTACCAATTCTGGTCCATCTGAGTTTATTGTTTATCAGCCAAGTTAATCCCGAGGTAACAATCGGGTATGATGAACGCGCCAACCCGGCGTTTTGAAGATTCATAAGTTTAAGAAGGAGCTGCCGTAATAACGGATAGAGAAGTAGTGTTAGGCAAGTAAAACTTGACAAGTAAACTAAGATAAAAAAAAGTGGAATCCGCTTTCTATTAGAGCATTTTTATCCCGGCATTTAAATAAATCAATAACCACATTCTATCCGGTCGTGTTTATCCGCACAGAGTGTTTTTATTGTGGACAATTATGTCTCCAAGATAGAGTATCCATTTCCAGCAAGAATTATGATTTGAAATTAAATGAAAAAGAGCGAAGGTTCGCACTTCAATTTTATGGCATTTTATGTTCTCTACTCATCGCAATACCTCATTCAAACCCAGTTCTCTCAATAAACTTAAAATGGAGTTGGTTGAGCTGAACCTACGCGACTTTTTTCTGGTCGTATCAAGTCGAGATATCTACTTCTTCGTCTAGACACGCCATCGCGTTCGAAAAGGTGTATAAGAATCCGGAGATTGGTCGCAGTAACGACAGGAGTGAGTAGACCATATCCTGGGCCTATGCAGCTGGCTGCGCAATTTGCTGCGACCTGTGAGAATGTGACAGAGTACTCCCAAATTATTTTTAGGGTGCCGCTGTTGTTGCTGTAGCAGCATAATATTCCCTATACATGTACGGGGAATACTGCTGGAGTAACAGTCCTTGCCCGGATATAAATCCGCGTCGTTTTGGTAACATAGAACCGACTGTCGTGGGAGCGTTGCTTTAGAGTAGCTTGTGAGGTGCTTAAATCTCTTTTGATTATATCAAAACGGCGTTTTAGTGTTACTTGAACCTCTTCAACCGTTTCACCATACCCTCCCAGTAAGTACTTCGCCAGGCGTAGCCCCACAATCCGTCCGCAACCTGAACTCTTCACTTCCAAGCTATTCATTGATGGTATATTGTTCCATTGGCAGGGAAGGGATTGGGTCCTACTAATAATGAGGCCGCAACCTCTCTGGCTAATGCATCCGCTACTTTGTTTCCATACGAGCTATATAAAGCGGAAGCAATGATGCAGTCTTAGAACTCAAGGCACTCAAGAACTAATGAGGACTTAACCTCAAAGGATGCCATGGGTTGGATTGCAGCCTGACTATAGTTTAGAATGGTAATTCGCTCATTCCAAAGATTTCCACCTAAATTGAACTCTGAGCTTTTCTTCTTCCTCTTTTTGACTGGCGCGATAACCGCTTAAGCGATTTTGGCCGCGTTTTACAAAGCGCGTCAGTCGTTTCCTTCTCGTGCTAACCGGCGCCAATTGGGCACACCAAGTTAAGCTAAATCCTTCCCCATCTAATATTTTCAACGCAGAGGAGGCTTTCCTCTTTCTCTACTACCACCAGCTGGTAGCGCATCGAATACTTTCAAAGCCGGAGCGTTTGTAACCATTCCGACGACATTACTCAACCAACGAAGCCGCTGTATTCTGTATTCGCTGCACTAAATCTGTGTCGTTGTAAAGCTCATACATTGTTCCATCGCCAACGTGAAAAGGTCCAAAACCCTTCTACAGAATCGTTCTCTCAAATACTCCAAGAGACGCGTCATCGGATGTTGTCAACGTCTCAGCTTCTGCGTCATACGTGAGGATGGGCATAAAGAGAGTTAGTTTTGTTAGTCGAGAGAGGCCTTCACTACTCAATTGCCTACTTAGTCCAAAGTAGCATTTGTTGGCAAGAGAGATTCTCCATTGATTTTCAAGGCTGACTTTGTTATCGGTGTAAATGCTGATTCCTAAATAAACGAAGCCTTTTGCAAACTCGAAATCGTAACTGCCCTAGCCTTAGCTTCTATTAAGAAGACTAACTGTTCACCCTTAACCAAAGATCGCGGCTTGGAGTACGCTGCTCTTATCCGGCATGCCTTATCGCTGTGTTATCTGTAGATCCTCCTCACACACCGGTTGCGCCCTCCAACTACGAGTTAACAATTTAGATTGGAATACCACCTTTTACCTGTTCGTATTTTATATATTTTTGTACATACAGCATTCAGCACTGAGGCAATAAAGTAGATGGCAGATACCCCTCAATTTGCAGAATTGTGCCAAATCAGATGGACAAACAAAGCACTTTGAGGGTCTCTATGCTTTCCGACTTTACCGCAAACCTCACTGAACAGTAGCACAACAAGCGGTAGCCTGAGTTAGATGTGGGTATGTATGAGTGTACGAATGTATTTAAATGCGAGATTAACACAATTGCTTATTGATTAGAACAACAACTAAAAGTGAATTGTCATTACTTTACTGCTGCTACTGACCCGAATGCACACCCATACACGTAAATACTTGAAGCTACATACAAACAGGCAAAGGCGTAGCAGCGGGCGTTCTACATATTGTGGGTGTTCAGTGCTGCCGGTTGCACGAATTGAGGGCATTCTGGAAACAGTCGCAACAACTCTGGTTCACGCAGTTCGAGATATAAACTTAAAATTCTTGTTGCATTGGCCAACAAACTAGACAAATGTTTATTTAAGTGTTGTTGGAATAACTATGCTGTGCAAGCTGAATTTTTAGTGAACGTAGAGCAATGGAAAAACAGCAACGAAAACATGGCGAAAACAGAGATACGCAGATGCAGAGCTATAAAGAGATACTAACGCATACATGCATGCATACGAGTACACAGAAGCAAATGCAGCTGTATACGCACACATACACACCCATACATATGTATATAAGTAATGCCATTCAACGACTTATTTATACAAATGTTCACTTGGATATGTGCGCCCCAACTAGTGAGGGCGGAGCTAAGCGGTAAGGGGCAACTTTTGTATGGGGAGGAAAGGCATAAAACAAAAAAAATGATGGCTAGATATTTGCTGTAGCGCGTGTTGGTTAGAAAAGCATGTGTATAAACATGAAAAATACAAATACAAATACAAAGCAAATATAGAAATACTCGTGACAGACGGAGCTGCACAGGCGCTTCGCAATGCCAGTGAGTAAAAGTAAACAATGGCATAATGGCAGAAAAGCAAAAAAAGCGTTTCTAACAAGCTTAACTAACAACAAAAATGAGAAAAAATAGAAAACAACAAAGTAAAATAGCAATAAAAAATTTGAGTATATGCAATAATAAATAAGTAGTAGCGAGAAATGCGAAAAAGTAGCAAAAATGTATGCGGCAAAAATAACGCAAATTATTATTGAAAAAAAAGAAAAACAAAAAACAAAACAGAAAGTGAAACCGACAAGCAAAATATTAAAAAAAAAATTCAAGTTCGAAAAAAACAAAACGTTAGTACAATTAAAAAAATCGCTCTAAAATGTTAAGTAGTAGCTATCAGGTCAGTCCATAAGTTCGTGCGTATTTTACCCATAATTTCACTTTTGTACGATTTTTGCATACAGAAAATTATTCGCGGAATATAGCGGAACTACTTATATTTTCTTTGATATATTGTGCATTCAACAAGTGATTTTAATCGCGGATAGAAGGTCGTGTTGTTAAAAAATAAAATGGAACCTTCGAACGCGTATAAGAGGCATATTTTGTATTTTTTTTTATAATAATGGTAAAAAAGCAACAATTGCTCCTGCAGAAATAAACAACGTTCACGGAGAGGACACCGTGAGTGTAAGGATTGCGCAAAAGTGGTTTTCAAAATTCCGAAGTGGTAACTGCGACGTGGAAGATGCCCCGGGCGCTGGTCGTCCTGAAGTCTTTAACTCCGACGCCTTGCTCGAACTCGTGGAAGCTGAGCCAAATTTGACAGTCGATATGATAGCTCAGAGGTTAAATTCATCGTATGGAACAGTTCACAGTTCACAGGCTCCTGGTTCAGTTGGGAAAGGTTTCAAAGCTGGGAAAATGGGTTCCGCATAGACTTTCCGTCGCCAACCTTCAGCAGAGATTGAATGTGT